>JASSUY010006618.1:38016-50745 GCA_032466535.1 Forpus xanthops
CATCGCCCCGCCCCCCCCCCCCCCCCCCCAACAAGAATTCATGGTATTTATTATCTGTATCTTGATAGGGAAGAGTGTTGGAAGCTTTTCATGAAATAGATACTGAGCCAAACCAAGCCCTGCAGCAGATGATTTGGAGGCAGAAGTGTAGTAAGGTGGTCTTGCAGCAAATGAGGAAAGAAATAAGCAGCAAGTCTGTGATGAGAAGAAACACATTCATTCTGTTTTCAGTTGCATGATAATCATCTGCACTAGAGGCACAGCTCTGTCTCATGCAAAATACAGGTTTCAAGACAAGGTCAAACCAGTACCACCTGTTAGCATCCATGCTGGAATGGGCAAGCAACCCTGCACTGATAGCTAAGCCTTGTGTTAGAAACTCAGCTGTCACTCCAATTTGTCGTATTAAACATAGTGAACAGGAGTTTTCATGTTTATTTGGCTACAGACTAACAGGAACCACACTGAAACTGTCCTCTCTGCAAACCAAGGTTGTACATTGCTCAATGTACAACCAGCAGTACCAATTGCCAAGATTTTGAGATACTGGAAGGCAGTAATTGGGCAAATTAAGGCCAGGAAGAGTTAACTATTTGCCTAGGGCTGGGGAAGGCAGTCAGCGGTGGAGAAATGGGTGGCATTTATGAGTCTTGTTTACAGTCCTATTCCCAAGGCCCTGACAGATCCCCCACGAGACCAATTCATATGGGAGCTGCTTGGACAAAGCTTTGGCATCTCAAAACCTGCCACAGGGTGAAAAAGAAGCACTGCAGTCAAACACAACTTTCTCCCCGCTCCCTTCCTCTCCTCCCACAAAGATGATTTTTGCTGGCTGAGTGATCAGGCAAGATGCAGAACTCGACTGAAGACAGAAAGAAAACCAAACAAAAGTCCCTCACCCCCCACTGTTTGGGGCTCCAAGAGCCGAAAGCTGCTGGAGAGACGCCTGCTTGGTTGGGCAGCCCAAGACATGCTGTCCAGGACATGGCCCTTTGTGAGCAAGCAAAGCTACCAAGAGAAGGAAAAAATAAAAGCTCCTCATGCGTTGCAGCAGCAGGGAGCACTGCCAGGGATCTCACAGCCTGGCTTCGGGAAGCCCACTGCTGGGCAGGGAACACTGAAGCTCACCTCACCACACGGCTTCCTTGAGATAGCACTGCAGGGAGTGGAGCAGAGTGGGACAAAGCTTTCAGGACTAGACTGCCTACGACTCAGGTATCCCCATAGTCCTATTTCCCTGGAGACAAGAGTATCTAATTAATAGGGAGTCACAGGATATAAGCGAGCAGCTAAATATTTAGAATTAATTACTTCAGCCTTAAAAGCATCCCAAAATTACAGCAGCAAGAATTTCTCTTTACTGAATCTTTCCAGTACAGCAACACTTACCACCTGTACTCCAACTTCCGATGCAGCTCTTGACATCTCCAGCAGTAGAGATTTTCTTGGGAGAGACTTCTGGCAGCCTAGCTGATTTTCAATGTTAGGATGTAATAAAAACCGGAAATTCATGAATCGGCTGCAGCAATTTGAGGGAGATTTGTGGCCATAGCAACATTACTATAATGTATACTGCAGGGAACAAAGCTATTTTGATCATGGCGTTCTCTACCCTCTCCACCCTACCCACAATGCTAGACAACAGTGTCCAGACACTCTCCAGTCTCCCAAATGCCAGTGTAGGCTCTCCCACTCATTACCCTGAGATGAAATCACTGAGAAGGGGACTCAAAAGGACTTCCTGAAAGGTTATCCAGTGCATTCACCATCCAGACAGACTCTCCCCAAAGCAACCACTCTTGACAGACCCATGCTACTGTATGGCTCAGGAAGGGGTGGTGCCTGGGTTTCCAACTGCCTACCAAGCACTGGCCATTCCACAGTGCTCCCAGTGAGGTGATCACTTGGGTGAGGATGAACCAAGGGCACTAATTGTGCCACTAACAGATAAAACAACTCAGTCTAGTTTTATCGCTGGTTTATGTCACATGGCTTCAGTTTTCTTCCTATCTGCTCAATCTTAAGGTCATCTAGAAGATGTTTAGGCTCAGACAGTCTCTTGCAATGCACTCATGTCACGCCTAGCTGATGTCTTGGCAGGGGTCTAAGCTCCACTCAAACCTGGAGGCACTCCTGTAATGCAAATAAAATCAAATTGTCAAGAAATGAAGCTAACAAGCTGCCTGCACCCTGTGCTATAAGTCCCCTGTCATAAAGATGCATCTGGAGCAGCCAGTCTGCCCAGTGAGCTGAAGGGAGAGTTCCATACTAATGCTCTCACTATTTTTAGCTTCACAAATCAGCGGTGGCTGACTTGCACTTCCTGCCCCTGGACACATCTGGGCTCTTTATGGTCATCCAAGCTCCTTTCCCACACTGAGGAACCTGGAATGTGGCAAGGTGGAGAACTGGAGGGGAAGAGGCAGCAAGCTTTCCAAATTAGTAACAAAGAGCAGAGGGCTGCAGTAATTCTACAGCTGGGATAGCTTGGCAGCAGTGATTACAATCTGCCCACTTAATTTGGCCCTTCAGTTTCTATTAGAGGCACAGTAGGAGGAAATTCTTGTACAGTAGTTAAAGCAAGGGATGGGGTGTTGGGTGACTGGGGTTTTATTCCCCAGCTGTGTTTCAGACCTTCCACACAACCTCAGGGAATTCATTCTTCATCTGCTCTGGTTCCCTCGCTTGCAGCATTCCTCAGCAATTCCCAAGGGATCACATAGGTTACAAATAGCAACTGAGACTAGAAATATAATCAAGAGCAACTTCCTGTTCAGCAGGATGTAAGGCATCTTACAAATTTGTCTGTCACATGACCAAAAGATTTAACTATATAAAATAGATTGATCTGTGCCCTCCAACCAACTCACTTTCATACAGATGAAAGAGGAAACTATGCCGAGCTGTGCCTATAGACTCACAGTACCAGGGAGCTTCTTTAAGGACCTATGTCTTGAAAAATGATCTTGGGAGACAGGAAAAATTCAGGACCTTTTGCTGGTCTGGCTTACATTATTTCATAGCTCTGGTTCTGAAATAGAACCTGAGCATGGGAGCGAGACATGGCAAGAACATGCAAGAACTCTTAGTGGAGCCCTTCTGGCCCCAAGACCTCAATCTGACTCAAAAATCAAGCTTTTTAAAAATAAAGAAGTAAATAAATCTGGGGGCAGAACCCTCATAGTTAAACACAATAGAAGAATAAAAGGAAGGAAAAAACATGCTTATTTCTGACACTTCACTCACGTAGCTCGGAAGTTTGAGGCTGGTTTGGAAGTGAATATATTCTAGTACCCACAATCTTTTGCTCCCCTGCAGAGGGCAGAGCAGGGGTGGTTCTTTATAAAATGCTCTGAAGTTTTCAAAAAAGAGGGCTACTACTTATTAATGGCATAAGTTCCAGTTCAAAATTCTTGTACTACATCAACTGTGATTTGTTGAGAGAAGATATTTAACTCCTCAAAATAACACCAGAAAAGCATTGTGGGGTAATAATAGAATCACACGATGGTTCGCGGTGGAGGGAGCTTAAATATCATCTAGTTCCAACCCCCTGCCATGGGTAGGGACACAATCCACAAAGAAAACTTGCAGCAGGAACGGGAACCCTTCTTTACCATCTTCTCCCACCTCTTTCTGCATATCCACACTCACCAACAGCACTGTGATCTGATTCATTAATCAGCGTGCACAGGATTAACAGCTCAGACCCCTAAAAGAAAGGCAGTGTCACAGCAACATGTGCAGATTTAAATCTTCATGCCAGTCTGAAAGCAAAACATGTAACGCTGAATGAAGCAAGTGGTCACAAAACAGATCAGCAGCTCTGCCTTGCTTTCAGGGTGAAGTGTCACAAGTACCATTTGGTAACACTGACCTACTTATCCCTACAAAAGAGATGCACAATCAGCCAAAACCCCATCTCCTTGGCTGCTGCTGTACACAGCTCCCGCAGCTCTGTAATCTTGCTGCAAAATGCACTATAAAGAATAGAGCATGAGTGGGACCTTCTGAGACTGTTCCAGCTTTCATACAAATTATTGCTGGTTTTGCCACTGCATTCTGTGAAGGCAGAGTCAGAGCAAGGCTATGGTCAGGAAATCCCACTTTGCACCTTTGCCTTCCAGCAGCATCTTTTGTCCAGTATCTCCCTAATGTTAAAACCTCTCTGTGCTCTATCCAGGATGAAAGGGCAGACAGACTTCATTTTTTTCAAGACAAAAGCTTTCAAATCTGCAGGAGGGTTTAAAATGTGATCATTCATGCTTGCCAATCCAAACAAAAACCCACACACAAGTACATGGGAACGCTATAGAGAAACAGCCCGCACAGCAAGCGGCACTACATGGATCTACAGCCCCAGTAGACCTTGAGCCAGAGCCACCACTCAAGCAATACAGATGTGGAGGAAGAATAAAGTTGGAGAAAACAGGACAGTGTGGATTGAAAGCAAAAAAGCCTAAGCCGTTTGCTCAGAAGCATGCTGTATACAAGCAGGTTTTTCAGGATAAGCCTAAATGACTGCAAAGCTCAACAGCCCCTTCACATAGCAGCTTATAAGGTCCAAAGCTACAGCTTTACTCTGAGGCAAATTTTTACTTGTGGCTTTATTCTGAGTCATGCTCAAGAGTTCACTACTAAAGTAGACTTTGCAAAGAGTAAAAGGCTAAGTGGTAACTCTGCAATAATGAGGAGCCAAGAAGACATTGGTTAATTTGCAGGGCACAAAGCTGAGAGGACCCAGGACTCAACCCTTCCTCAGACTTGCTCAGTTAACCGTATCACCACCCTCTTCCAAGAAACAGACCCTGCTGCCCAGCACCATTTATAAGCACAAGACTCTGAGCTCAGCAGGTTCTCTTGTTTCATCTGCATGCAAAGAACTTTAGAAAAGTATTCAAGTAAGTTTCCTGTACACCAGCCACAACTTCTGAATCAACACTCCGGTAGCAGATTCCTCCTCATCCCAGCTCATGGTGTGATGTCTCTTTCCTTGCCAAACACCTGCTCATCAGAGATGAAGCCTAGTGCTTTATAGCATGAAACAGGCTTTGCAAACACATGAACTAACCATGCAAATGAACCATTTGTTCAGGCTTCATGCACAGCAGCCCATTCCTCGGCAGATCTGCCGTTCAGAGCGGCAATGAGATGTGGCTTATGTGGCTCTTGGGGATCACTTCAAGGTAGAGAGGCACAACTGGACCCCTGAGAGTTTCAATCACTCAGACTTGGGTTCTTTTAAATCCTGTCCCCCAGTGAGCTGTTCTGATTCATCCCAGGATCACAGGCAGGGCCATCATTAGGGAACAAGAGCACTACAGACAGTGCACACACATCTGAATAAACATTCAAAAGTTGACAGTCTCTATTCCCCCATTCTCTTGAAGACCTGCATCTTTTATGATGTTTGGCATCCAACTGCTTCAATGTGCCACAAAGATGTACAATGACAAGCAGCTGCATGCCATTCACGCAAAGCATTGCTGTATTCAATTAAAGTGCCTCCATTTCATAAAACACAGGGAGCTCTGTCTTCTCTCAATTTGCTCCACACACTTTGTACAACACAGACTTTTCCAAAAAAAATTTCCCTTGCATGGAAGGGAACCACAGCTTGGGAAAGGTGACATGACAAAAACATTTCAGCAGAAGCAATTGGGTTAAGGGAGGCAGGAACTAGCATGGACTGAAATGTAAGCTTCATCTTTGCTCAAACTGGGGACAGCAAACCTGCATCCAAAATTAGCCAATGCAAAGCAACTGCAATTCCCAATGAGTAAGTTCAACTCTCATGCTTTGACTTCCACAAGACCACATCTTTTGCTACAAATGCAACAAGCACAAATACAGGCTGGGTAGAGAATGGGCTGAGAGCAGCCCTGAAGAGAAGGACTTGAGGAGCTTCTCATCGACCAACAACCCCATAACCCAGCAGTGTGCACTTGAGCCCAGAAACCAATCATGTCCTGGGCTGCATCACCAGCAGCATGACAAGCAAGTCCAGAGAGGGGATTCTCCCCCTCTGCTCCACCCTGGTGAGACTTCCCCCTATCCAGTCCCATGTCCACCTCTGCGGCCCCCAACATATGAAGTATGTGGAGCACTTGGAGGGAGGACATGAAGATGCTGTGAGGGGCGGGATCACCTCTGCTATGGAGACGAGAGAGAGGTGGGCTTGTTCAGCCTGGTGAACTGAAGGCTCCTGGAGACCTTAGAGCAATTTCCAGTGCCTAAAGGGGAAAACAAGCAAGCTGCAGAGGGGCTTCTGACAAAGGTCTTTAGGCATATGACAAGGGGAATGGCTTTAACCTGACAGAGAGGAGATTTATATGAGATATGAGGAAGAAGTTGTTCCTTGTGATGGTGGTGAGGCCCTGGCACAGGCTGCCCAGAAAAGCCATGGCTGTCCCATCCCTGTCAGATCAAGGCCAGGTTGGATGGGGCTTTGGGCAACTCAGTCTAGTGGAAGGTGCCCCTGCCTGTGGCATGGGATTGGAACTGTATGAGCTTTAAGGTCCCTTCCAACCCAAACCATTCTGTGATCCCATGAAATCTTTATGTCTCCACACATGATCACCAGGGTCAACTAAACAGAAAAGGCTGAATACCTGCATATAACACTCCATGAAAATTATGCATAGGTACTTTAACCCCATATAAAGCTATTCACAACAGTTCCTTCCCACACATATTTACGTGTCAATTCCAAAGTGTATTTATGTACAAGAAGTGCTGCCCACATCATACATACAGCAGTTTGCTCTTTATGAAGCACCGGTACAACAAGAAATGAATATACACAAAAGGCATCTCAAAGACATTTAGCTGACCTAACTAATGGTTATTTCCTAGTAATTTCATTTAACTTTGGAATTTGCAACACCTCAAGCAATCAACACACACTGGCCATGCAGATAAAAGCTGGTGGCCTTAACTTGACCATCAGATATATCTGTTCCACTCCGTACATCTCTGATAAGCACCTGATGTTGCAAAGAACCAACACAAGACTGAAAAGCCTCAGATCTCTTTTTGATTTTATCTGTCCTCTAGAAGGAGGTGGTTCCAGACTACAGAAACTGTGAAGTAGCAGTAAAGAGGAATAAAAACTAAAGTAATTTGCTTTCACTGTATTAGTCTTAGGGAGTCACACATTCTTTGAAGAAGAAATTCCATCCAAGTAAGGTGAACATGAAGGCTGAAAGCAGAGCATCTTACAGATGTGAATTCTTAAGGAGGTAAAATCTTGTTCCAAAAGGGAAACCAAATATCCAAACTGCTGTGAAACCAGCACACAACACTGAAGGAGTGCTAGGAATGGCCACATTGTCTATCCCCTTATCTGCTGCACTCAGCCTTCATCTTCCAAAATGTTTGTGCTGCAGCACTGCATCTTCCTTAACCCACTGACACAGGAGAACACCCTTCAGGAAGTTCTGCCAACACCACACTGTCCTGCCCTGGAGCAGCTTTTGTAAGCACTGAAAAACAGCAGATCCACGAGATTAAATCCTTGCATGTATTTTTAAGGGCTTACAGATGAGCATGAGATGAGAGGAGGGAAGAGCCACGTATTTCTGCAGCTCTTGCAGCCTGAGCTTCACAGACCAACTTGCACTTGGAGAGAAGTGAGGTGCTTCCTCCAGAGGCTCACAGGACTCGCTTGGATGTCGGCTGGGCTGTCTCTTACTTTATGTCTGTTCCCAGCAAAAAGGAAACTGGTACAGAAGTTTCCAGCTATATTTACTGCATTAACTAAACAAAAAGAACTGAAAGAATATAAACATTTACAATTTAAAAGCAGGTCAGCATCAGACTAAATTATCAGGCTAATTAAATCTTGTCTACTAAGCCCATTTATTCTTTATCCGATAGTGAAATAATTATTTCACAGTTCCCTTCCCAAATTAATAATTTTAATTCTCATGACAAAAGAGCATTATTACAGTGTCAGTGACAACTGATAGCTGCATAGAAAGGCCATGCAACTCCTACAAAGCTTCATGTCTTTACTCATAGGCTGAATTAGTGTCTCCATGCTGAGACACTAATTCCTCATGTCAATCAAAGCTGTTCATACAAATATTAGGCATGCAAGATCCCATCTTATAAAACAGTCATCGCAATCAAACTAGACTGGTTATAATTAAAACACAGTAACATAATTCAGGTAGGAAGGATGACTACTCAAGATAAAAATACATGAGATCTAACATTAAGAGCATGTATAGGTGCTTTTATAGAGAGAAATTTTATTTGATCTGTGGTGCTTGAGAGAAATTGTAGGTCCCTCCTGCTCACACACTTACCTAACAGCCATCCACTAGAGTTCAGCTGAGTGCAAGTGTTCCCCTCTTAGCAGGAACTTAAGAATGAACAAGATCTTAAAAGTCAATACACACAAAAAGAACAGCAGCTTGAGATGAGGAAAATGGCTTAAATTTCATTTCTCCCAAGTACCTGCAAAAGCACCATCTCTCCCCTTCGCTCAATGATCTTAGCACTTGTTTTACTTCTTTATCTCCATTTATTGATTTTACAAGGAAAACCAACAGCAGAGCATTTGCAGGAAGGATGAATTATGTGTGTAGATTCAAGAGGTTTAAAGTAGACTTACCCTCAAACCTGAGAATCAAGTTCTAAGCAAGATTAATTCAGTTTTTACTACGTCCACAAGGGAAAAGCATTTTCCATGGGAAAACAGAGCTATGAGCTACCCAAGCTTCTAGTTTAGACCATTTTCAATTCATGAAGCATCTTTAAAACCTCTGTATTTCACAGCAACATTAATGTTCTCATTGGAGATTTCAAGAAAAGTATAAAACAAAATTATAATTTCCTAGAAGTATCAAGGAAGCTTTCCTTCTATTGTAGACTTGCTGTGCAAAGGGAAAGTTCACCGCATGCAAACACACGGTAAGCAATACAGACACGTGGTGCCCAGACTTTATGCCCACATCAAAGGCACAGAAATGGCACATGAATATAAACAAGCTAATAACCCCTTGACAACAGCAACAATTCCTTGGTCCTAACCCAGCTCTGACTTCACTATAGGGCTACCCAGGGAAAATTACTCTATTTTAACTAAAAGGGTATTAATCCAAGCCAATTAGTTCAAGCACACAAAACCTCTATTTGCAGAGGTGACCTTCTTTCAAATTAGCTTAATTTTGACTCTGGAAGCAAATTAAGACAAACCTTCAGGCAAATTTCATTCCGAGTAAGAACTAAATTTCATAAACTTCAAACAATTGAATCTAGAAGTTGAATTCAGATTAGTTTGCCTGCTATCAATATGCAGATGAACCTCCCTGCAATTCTTTCAAACACCCCACTGCAGTCTCAGCCCAACTCCCAGTCTGAGGTGTGATACTACTCTTCTAGTTGATAATCATCTTTCCACCTCCCAGATGGCTCTATTTCCATGGAGCTGTAAATGTCTAGCTGTCTAGGGCTTACAGAACCTGGAAATGGAAAGCATTATACGATGCTTATGGCTATATACATGAGTTTTGAGTGCTGCATCCCGAAAGCCAGCCATTAAAAGTAGAGACACAAAGCTCTTACAAAAGAGCTCAATAAGGAGGTTTATGCTAAAAAAAAAAATAAATACATAAAACCAGGAGACCAGAGAGTTTGAAAATATTATGGAATAACAAATTTGTTTCCAAGGTCACTTTACTGTGTCAACTCTGTTAAGTGAAAGAGACTGCTTAGAGGGGATGAATTGAATCAGTCACTCCACTTTAGGGAAAACACGACACAGCAGCAGGGGGGAATAACTCACCCAGCTTTGGAAATGCAAGTCTACTAGGAAAAAGAAAAAGGTCACTGGGGCATGCAGACAGCAGAAAGGTCAAACAGGAGGAATGGATTTATGCTCAACTTTTGAAGTGAGGGCTGACTAAAATACCAGCTGAGGCTCCTGAGACACGGCTTGCTAATTAAATCCAGCCCAAATGGAAAGGCCTACAATAAAATGAAAGAAACAAGATAGAGAGATGCGAAAAATCTCTCAAGTGCTGTAATTAAGGCATATGTAAGGAAACAAATGATGCTAAACTTGCCTGTTAATCTCTTCTGCTCTAGGAACAGAAAAACCCCAGAGCTAAGAGCAGCTGAAAAGCAGATGAGAGGAACATGTGAGGATGGCTCCCCATATTTTAAGAAAGGGGAATTATCTGTCAATGATACACAAGGCTGTGCTTGAAATGACAGAATTACCATTTCAGAGATGTAATTTTGTGCTTCAGATGATGAAGCTCTACTAGAACATCAAAAAATCCCCTAAAAGCAAGAACAGGAGCCCCATTTTTCAGCAATAAAACCACAAGATGATGCACAGTGGAGAGGCAGTTTGGTTCCTGGTCCAGCAGTATGGCTTCACAGCTTCCCTGGTTGCTTATCTCACTCAACTTGTTCACAGCTGTGAAGACCATTATGCCACAGAACTGCATGCAGTAAGAGCTCAGGGTTACAGAAACAAACTTCGCATGTGCAGTTTCTGTATTTGGCTTCATTTCTTCTTCCAAGCCTCTCCTCAAAGCCAAGTGCTCTTTATTCCGCCACCCAGGTTTGTGGGTCCCAACCAACCAACCAACACATGCATTGACAAGAACAGGGCATGCAGTCATCCCAATGGGAAAAGGAGTTTGAAGGAGGGAAAAGCCAACCCTTACGAAATAGACAGCCAAGCAAATCTATTTCCAAATACCAGGTAACTAGAAAGCCTCTCCTGGCTGAGGCTAGCGCCAGAAATAGCCCTCTCGATGCACCACCTCCATGATGGGCACAGAGTCCAGAGCAGCATGGAAGGTGCTGCCATAAGCTCAAATCCCAGCAGCTCCCTAAAAGAGCAAATGATTAGTAGGATGCTCAGATGGGTTCATTTCTTGTTTTAACCAAACTTGTTGGTTAAGTTGTCATTCACTCAAAGATTTTTCCATCCCCTTTAAGAGACCAAAGTGCAGGGATGCAGCGCTGGACTTTATCTCAGATACAGCATCTTCACCCAACAAATACCACAGACTCCAGGAAGGGGTAAAGTGCACGCATGGTCTAAGATTTATTATTTAAAAACAACATTAACAACACACATGGCAGAATTCAGAATTCTATTCTAGGGAGAAGCAGCTTGCTATGTTTTATGTGGGAGTCAGGTATCTCCACAGTGAAGTTCACACCAACAAATGGACACAAATCTTCATGAAGTCACACAACTCCTCCCACCCTCAGCAGGAAACAGGGATATTCATTTCAATTTGGAGCATCAAATCGTTCAAGCCAGAAGCACCAGGCAGAAAATAACCACATCTTGTACCCTGTGATGTATGACTTGGAATTTAAAGAAGGAAAAAAAGTTATAGTGCTGCATTTTATTTTTCTGGCTCTTAAACCCTTGCCAATGGGAAAAAAAAAAAAAACACAGAATCTGCCACTATGAAGTAGCTCACTTTCTGATAGAGATGCACGTGGTGGGACAGACTCCAGCTCATTCTCCCACAGCACTATTTCATCTAAAGGGCAAACAGGAGCAAGGGTTTAAGTGCTAAAGCAAACAGATGTAGCTTTAACACACGTGGGCGATGAAAGTGACTGTACATAGCTACTCCTGAAGTAATTTCTTTGTAGCCTTCATTTCCACAGATAATGATGAGTTTAAACATTACAGGACTTCAAACAGTATTTTGCACCTTCAAGTTAGGAAAAAAAGGACAAACATTTTATCTCATCTGCTTTTTAAGTAAGGATTAATGAATCATAGAATCACAGAACAGTTTGGTTTGGAAGCAACCTTAAAGCTCATTCAGTTCCTATCCCCTGCCATGGGCAGTGACACCTTCCACTAGACCAGGCTGGCCAAAGCTCCATCCAGCCTGGCCTTGAACACTGCCAGGGATGGGGCAGCCACAGCTTCACTGGGCAACCTGTGCAGGGCCTCATCACCCTCACAGGGAAGAATGTCTGCCTAAGATCTCATCTAAATCTCCCCTCTGTCAATTTAAAGTCATTCTCTCTCGTCCTATCACTACATCATAGATGTACTATTACTCACAAGTATAACAGCAATAGCCGCAGTTACCTCTGCAATAGACTTCTGGGAGTGGTTAGGGGTACACACTTTTCCCCAGCCCCAGTTCTCCATGTCTGTACTTCCCTTGTAGGCAGTCTGGGCCCAGCCGACCTACAAACCCACCCAAACCTGCACTGGGCAACCACTGCTGCAAAGCACCAGCTACACGACAGTGCTACAAATATGTGCTGGGAGAGATGGAGACACGGAGACACCATGACACAGTGTTAACAACCCAGTCCCACAACAAGCATCAACAACAGTAGATGTATTTGGAAAATGGAGGTACTTTTCCTTTTTTACACAAATATGCCTATGGTCTTGTAATAAGGCTGTACCTCAACTTGGGTTGAACCCATAACTATTTAATCTAAAACCTGTTAAGCTTAATATTATTCTGTTGAAGGCTATATACATACAAGCCTTCCTTTAAAAGTAGATTCCAGTAACACAGATTTTTACAAAGAGGCTTTCATAAAGTACTGTTTGCAATAAAATTAGTATTTGGGAGAACAAAGCTCTAGGTCTTACCTCCCCAAAGGGAGGTGATCCTGCCCCTCTACTCTGCCCTCGTGAGACCTCACTTGGAGCATTGTGTGCAGTTCTGGGGTCCTCAACATAAAAAGGACATGGAACTGTTGGAACAAGTC
>JASSUY010006619.1:0-10636 GCA_032466535.1 Forpus xanthops
ATTTATGTTATACCTTAGTTACTAAACTGTTCTTATCTCAACCTGTGGGAATTGCATTCTTTTGATTCTCCTCCCCAATCCCTCGGACTAAGGGAGAAAGAGAGGGGAGTGAGTGAGAGAGCGACTGCATGAGTTTGAGAGCCTCAAACCATGACACTCCTACACATCACCATACAGCTTGCTGTAATTTTAAAATTTTAATATTTTATCTCCAAAACTGTGAATCGTGAGGTGCTGACATTGCTGGAATGAGACTGAACAGTCTGTACAAAATACTTATGTGAGATTTAAGCAATACTGTATTTAACACTTGTGTATGCCCACTGTATGAACATGAAATATAATTTTTTTCACTCTAGAGAGCCTTCCAATATAAAGCATGAAGCTTATAAAAGAGGAAATTCCAAGTTTTATAGCACTGCATTAGCTTTTGCAACAATTTACCTAATACCTCCTACAACATCTGTTGAAACAAATAATCTTCACCTCAGTTAATTAAATAAATACAGAGGAAATAATAAAAAGGTGTTCAATATTAGATTACACTATGAACATTACTCTTGGAAAACATTGTGGAAAGAATTTAAAGCAGAATTATTCACTAAACTGCAGTGTTACCTTCAAGTGTTTTCATAATTAACTGTACTGGTCAGTTTGGAATCCAAGCTTTAAACTAATAAAAAGTGTGTCAGTTTATTTTTGGCTCTTTTCTTTCAATCTGAATTTATACTTTGCAAACGTTCAAGCAACAGTTGAATTAAGTAATTTTGTATAACAAAAAAATGAAAAAAAAAAAAAAAAACAATCCAGGAGAAATGTAAAAAGGAACCCTAAATGTTTCTAACATGGCTGCTTCCTTCATGCTTAAATTTATAGTTCTTCCTGTGAGTAGGGAATATATATCACAATAGTTATTTCTTGTAAACAGCAGCTTTCCAGCTCTGGCAGCAAAGGACTCAGCCAGGGCTGCACAACATGATCGGGCACCTGGGTAAAAATACAAATGGCTGCCTGCACTGTGCTCAGATGCTGCCTGTGCACTGGTACATGAGTAAACTAATTTTCTTAGAGCTCAGTATACTCGAGACCTTGCCAGTCAGAGACATCTATCTCTTTAAAAAAGGTCAAGAACAGACCGATGCATGACAAGTGATAGAGTTCAACTCTAGTTATCTTAGCACATATTTGAACAAATGTATCAGAAATCTGGCCTGCAATGAAGATATGAGTTTTAATGCACGAGCAACATCATTGGCTATGTAATCTTCCTATTTAAAACTCGATCATTAAAAGATAAATATATACTACATATACTCTATAACTTAATATACCTTGTATAGTAGACCATTCAAATATACCATCTCTATATCCTACCAAAAGCAGCAGTTAATTTATTTTGCTGATAGATAAAAACAGATGCAAAGCACTGATCCATGTCAAAAATATTAGGCCCATAACACTGACTAGTGATAATTTCTTCTAGCATTTCTTCTAGCTTACATCCTGTTCGTTTCTGACATACCCTTTAGATGTTTTGCCTTACACACAAGAGAAAACTACTCCACTTCTGCCAATAGGTTAACTTTACCCCATCAAAATACCTAGTTAAAGAGAAAAATCTTGTTGGCTTTTTTTTTTTTACTCCTTTCATCCTTCACCCTTCACTATTTTTATTAGGTGGACTGTAATTAATCAAAATCATATTGGTTTTATGTAATTAGGTCATATACGTATACTACCTCATTCCAAACAAAAGCATTCTAAATACAGGTAATTCTCTCTATTTCTGCATTTCTAAAATCCACTTCCTACAGGATCTCTAGCTTCCACTGACAGCAAAGATAAAAACCACTTTTTCAGAGCCAGCATCGGATCTGATAATTTAGAGTAAGTCAGACAGATGGAGCTCCATCTCCTCTACTACAAATGCATTAGTAATAGCACAGTGAAAGTAAAGCATCAGAGACCACACTTCTTTCTTATTCATTTGCTACTGCATTTTCACCACAGAGCAAGGAAATGGGACTCCAGGGGGGCTGACTATACACACTATTAGTAAGAGACAACCCACAAGGCATCAATCATTTGATATGCACCAAAATAAATCAATTAAAGCAAACAATTTATAAGACAGTAGTACTTCTATCTATATCAACACACAATCTTAAAATCCAATGCATCAAAAATGTACATGCCAGAATAACATCAAGCACCAGGGTAACACCAGCACACAATAATAACAGCTCATCTTCACTTATCAGTATTTCTTAAATAAACACAGTGACAGTTATGTACTAGTGGTGTCAATATACTCCTACTCTGCACAATTACAGACCATCGGAACAAGTATTCATCACCGATTTAGCACTCTCAGAAACCGTGAACCTTCTCATATGCATAGAAAAGGCCACGGACAGATAATATTAAAGTTATCTTTATCCCTGACACCCAGTCACTCAAACAGGTTGCTGTTATGTCCTGCAAAAAGGAGTCTTCCAGGAAATACAGAAGACATCCTGAAGATGCACAACACAGGTTCTTTCTCCCGCATCTTCCATTAAAGTCTTTAACAAGAGAATAATTAGTTACAAATGTCTAGAAAAATCATTAAGTAGCAACTCTTCTGATTGTGCTGGACTAGTAACCTGTCACTATTTCTGACAATAAGGTCATCGGCTATTTTACTGACACCAAAAATCTAGTGGAGTTTAGAAGTTTGATCTTTATCATTCTTTTCAATATTGTATTGAAAGCTTTTCTTTTTCCTTCCAGCATTCTTGCAATTCAATGACTGCTGTCCACCATACAGACTTGGCAATGATTTCTAATACAGTAATGCAACTATATCCCCATGGTAACAGGTTTTCAGATAACTTCTCAACCCATGCATCTATCAAGTATAAGAGATGGCCTGTACTATTACAGTCATTCCTAAAGTATGTAATATTTATTTAAGAGCCCCACTAATCTTCCATTGTCAACCTACAACCTTTATAGTTCGTGCAGTATATCAGTTCTCTCACTTTCACAGATTCTTTCTTCCTTCCTTCCTCCCTTTCAAGCAAACCAGTATTCATTATTCAGCAGCTGAAGTTAGCTTCTACCTAAAACCCACAAAGATAGGAGGAGGTGTGCGGTCCCTCAGAGACAGATCTAAATTTTTTTGATAGAGGAAGGTTGTGGCTAGGCAAGTCAGATGATTTCCTCCAACACTCCAGAGATATTAAAATACACAGTCCACTTCCTCTGGTTTTCTTGTAATTTCCTGCCATCTCACTTCAGTGTAGCCGACTTAATGGACAGAAACGCCCCTTCAGCTTTTTGGCCAAGTCAGTCTTTCTTTGGTCATTGTGCGGCAATTGGTTTCTCAAGAGAATGAATGAGCATCAGATATGGCACCACAAAGGAGAGAGGAACAAAGCTGGAAGCTGTGCATCTATTAACAACGAGCAAGCAGACTGGTTTGACTGGGCCCAATCTGCACCCCAGTTATATCCACACAAAAAAGTACTGTATGCTTCTTCCAGCTAGTCCTACTCCACTAAAGCACAACACTGTTCCTTTGCTTCCCACGGCTCCTGTTCATCTAAAAGGATCACGATTCTGTTTATTCAGAAAGCTGCAGAGAGCTGCAGAGTGAGGGAGATCTTACAGCATTCTCCTTCCCTGCACTTGTATATAAACAAAAGATACTGCAATATATTAAAGCCATGTTCAGAATTCCTAAGATAATAAAACTACTGTGGAGTATTATGAACTTCTGCATTAGCTGCTTTCATATTTACAATTCTAAAAGAGCAAAAATTTAGTTTTTAAAATGATCTGTTGAAGTAATAAACATTTTAAAGTTATCACATATTAGGAGTAGAGCATATATATTTTGTCTTGTGTGACTGTCTTCAAACCACAGCTAAAGTGCTTAAAACACTTGCAAATATGTCTAAACATTTCTAAGACTAAGCTTCATACAGTAGTGCTCTAGTTCAGCTTCTCACATCCAAATATATGCTGTAAAATTAATTATTATATATCGCTTTCTGCTGCAGAGGTATTTTATCCTGGAGAGGAACAGAAAGCAGTTAACACCTGCCTTTTGAAAAACAAAACTTAATCTGACATGATTCAAAAAAGCATTTGAATTAACAGACAAGCATACTGCAAATAAAGCTGACAGTCATTTATAATATAAAACAGAGTGACATTTTTAGTAGTGTGCAAATACAGCTGACAGGCATGTCTTTATTCAATTAGTTCCTAGTTTCCAAGGGCAGAGCTGTGTGTACACATCCAAACTGTGCCCTCTAATTTTAGAGACTTTCGATACTGAATATATAAAACTACTTAGTATCTGAATCAATTTAACAGAATGTCACTTAATGTAATTCTCAGTTTCGGCTTTCAATAATTTACTCTGAATACCTCAGCACCGTTTATGACCTGATCCATAATTACATCCAAGCAGATCTTCTCTTTTTTTAAAAGTATTTCAGTTTCAGAATAGTTAGACTTCCATGTGTGTACATTTTTATATGCTTCTCAGTATTATAAAAGTTTCATATCTATCCATCTGCATATCCTACTTACTTCTGCTGCAAAAATTGCAGGTAAAACAGGCACTTACTGTTCAGTGGTTACAGGGCACTTCTCCACTCCTCCTTTACAAATGATTTGCCAAATCAAACCTACTTTTGCTTTAGCTGCTGGGAAACAAAACAAAAAAAAACCCACACGTCAGAACTCAAGGAACTGATGGGAGAGGGCATTTTACTGAAAAAAAAATCTCTTTCAGAGGAAGTAAAAAGCAGTCATAGCTCATAACAGCTAGCAGAGATCCCTGAATGTGAAATCTCTTCATAAGAATATTGTGGCAGGGTATAAAGTTAGTATCTTTAAAAAAAAAAAACAAGAGACAAAACCCACCAGAAGTGATGATATTAAAAAAATAGACAAAGAAATATAAAAAGAACAAACCCACTGCCTTCATATTAGCTCTATTTTCTTTCTTTTTACCATATTGTATGTAAAACATGAATATTTCAACAGATAAATAACTTTTGATAATGTGCTCTCCCTTGGCCTGCTGTAATAAGGGACTGACCAGAGTTTGTCCCTTCAATCGTATTAGTAACACATTTGGGCTTTTTGTTTATTTTTATATATTTTATATATGTATCTTATGTATTGGACAAGTCCAAACATGCTGCCCCTCAATACAGAACTGAATTTCTTTGAAGAAACTTTTGATTTTTTAATTCAATTTAACTTAATTTTATTTTATTTTTAATACAAAAGCTTAAAATTTCCATTGGGGAAAATGCAATTAAAAACCAGGCAACTGTAAGAAACTTGTATTTTCTTAAGTACAGAATAGTTGCTGCTCACTTAACGTTCCCCAAAGGTATCAGTATCAGCAAGTAATACAGTGCTAACACTGGCCATTTAACAGAATTATTAATAACTGCAATTCTAGTACAAATCAAAGGTACTGGAATTGTTCCTGCAAAACTAGTATAATAAAGCATCTTTGATTTGCAGTAGTCTTCATTTAGAAGACCCCAGATAACATCTTTCTTAGAAAATTAAAGTTTAAACACTCATTTCAGACCTAATGTATTTTTTAGATGTCACCATGTTAAACACAGTTCTGTTTCATAAAGTATGTAAATCTGATCATGACTAATATGTGAAATAAGAACAGTTTGCTTTCTAAAAGGGAAGTCAGCAGCATTCTCACGCCTCCTGTCAAAACCAGACGCAGCTTTTAAATCACCACTGCCAGTTGCAGAATTTCTGACTATTCATAGCAGTGTGTGGTTATACAGAGATACTACATGAGGAGCCCTGTTGCACTATGCACACCTACTCCTTACACACTGATAGGAGACAGCCTCTGTGCTCCATAGGTCAAAATGCATTGAAAACAGTATTTTTTTAAGAGAAACATTCTCTAATGGAAACAGCCATTATCTCTACCCTACAAACAGAAAAATGAGGCATCCCAAATGTCATGGGCTAAAACCTAGCTGAAAACAAAGCTCAGATAAAATGAGGTCTGAACATCTGCTTGCTCTACTAGTGTAGGTACACACAGGAGAGGAGCACAGAGGAACTGCTACTGACTTGACATCCTTGCAATGCCTCCGGGGCAGGAGACTAGAAGGCAGTAGCAAGCTGGCTAGCAACTGCTTATTGCGTTTAGATTTTGATAAAGACAAAGAAATTGGTGGGGGCTGATGGGATTAGTGAGGCCCCTGCTAACTACCTAGGTGCAAAACCATGAACAAGGGGGCAGCAGCCTCTCAGCTGGAGGAGCTTGGAGGTGAGGCACTGCAGAGGAGCAGGGCTGCTCAACAAGCCTCCAGCTCCACCACTCTGGGCACTGAATGGCCTCTCCACTGAGCCTGCAGTACTGACAGTGACCAGGAGCAGGGGTGCTGCGGCTTCATCAGTGTACCAAAAATGCAAACGTATCACACCAAGCACACCGTGCCCCAGCTGCCCTCTGGCAGTACCCAGCCAACGCAGAAATGAAAACCTGACAGTGAGCAGAGTGATTCTCCTCTTGCAGCTGCCTTGCTCCCAGATTCCCTATGGAACCTGCAGAATTACCACAAAATACCTGTAGAGGAACATGAAACAGTGTTTTCTAACAACCACTGCATTCCAAGTACCTTAGCCACCAGCTTCCTTCCCAAAGGATTTACTTCATTTTCACAGAAAGAAATCCCTAGTATTATTTTTAAACTTACAAATGCTACAATTAAACTTTAGCAACAAAACCAATTTCATTTATTTTTCTTAGGGAATAATGTATTTTAAAAATTTTATTTATATTCTTGAACCACAGCAAACCTCTGGTTACAGGTAAAAGATAACGTTCTGAAGACAAGGGTTTGCAGATAACACAAAGATGAGTGGTGCAGTTGACACACCCGAGGGATGGGAACCTATCCAGGGGGACTTAGTCTCGAGAAGTGGGCCCACATGAATTTCATGAAGTTCAACAGGGACAAGTGCAGGGCCCTGCACCCGGGACTAGATGACCTTTGAAGGTCCTTTCCAACCCAAATCATCAAGTGCTTAAATAATCTCCCTTTCTCATCGATTTAAAATTAATGTCATCCTTCACACCTCCAGCATGACACCTGCCAGTGCAGCTGCCCCATTAGACATTTCTCTGTGTGCTTAAGTCCTGCAGAATGAAAACAGAGTCGGGAGACAGTGGGGGGGGGGGGGGGCGCACAAACCCGGACATTGGCATGGGGGTCCACTCCTCTAGTTCCCAGACCTAATCCACTAAAAATGAAATATTACCACTACAAGCTTTGCAGAAAAGGTCTGGGAAGAAAGGTCAAGGAATAGAAAGGGCAAAACACTTTTTTATCCGCAAGTTTAGAACTCATGAAGAGATAAAGGGGAAGGAGATTACAAACCACCAACAGAAAAGCAGAAGAGGCATAGCAAGGGCATGGGGCTACCAACTGGTTTTGCCATAAGGTCACAGAATAAAGCACAAGTGAGCGCTGCTCAGAAAGCCCTTTCTTCCACAGAAACATCAAACTGTACCTGCCTGAACAGCTACCTGTTTCAAATGCTTTCCTTGCTTACTTTCTCCTGCTGGTACAATCCAAATGATATGTCATCTTAAATACAGGATCTATTTAAGTTTTTTAATAGGAAAAGTACAGTACGATACGTACAGTATGGTACATACTGTAAAGGTAAAAAGGCTGCGGTGAGTTAAACTTGCATATTAAGTGCTATTCATTGAAAAAAACTATTTAAAAATATGTTAATATTGCCTTTTTGAGACTATTTGAATGATTACATAGGAAGATGGAAACAGAACTTAGAACTGACTGCTTTGCTAAACAGGTGAATCAAGAGAAAAAAAATCTCAGCAGTAAAATTAGAAATGTATAGTGTGAAGTATCATGCTGTTAGTATTCCAAGCCCTACACTCCCAGCAGCTTTGTAGCATTCCAACTGATTAGAAAACAGAAATTCCAAATCTTTGTTTCTGGATAGAAACAATGTCAAAACTCCATATTTTATTCACTAAAGAATACAAAGTCAAACAGATTTTACTTTCTATATAAAACCACATAAATTTCTATGGCTTTTGATTTTCCCTATCCATTTGAAAAGGGCTACAACGGAATATCTCTGGGAGAGGAAAAGGTTGTTGTTGCTTATTTAGTCCTCCTTTGCATCCCACAAAACAAACTGCACCAGTGAATTTTCATCTAAAGATTAATAGAAAATGGAAATTAATACATCTGTGAATACTTAATAAAATAATGATTAAAAATAACCCCCTCATAATAAATAAATTATTTTTCTCCTTTCTGGATTGCAGCACAATCACCAGATGAAAACCACAGTCATACATAGAAATCAGATACTGTTTTCAACCAGTATAAAACAGTTTATTAACACTGCTCTTATTTTCAGACCTGCTATTTCTCCTCGAAATAATAGGTGGGATCACTATTATACAGACCTATTTTCTTGCTGGTATGTACGCAAGATTCTAGAGAAATTAGTGAACACACTTAGTCTCTAGGCCATTCCTACTGTATCTGAGACTTGACATTGGGTAGATGCATCATGGTTTAGTGGTGGACGTGGCAGTCCTGGGGTAAAGGTTTGGATTGATGATCTTAAAGGCCTTTTCCAACCTGGTTGATTCTGTGATCCTGTACTGCCATTCAAATTTTCTAGTAAAGGTTTCTAAACCTCCCCAAACCTATAGTTTGAAGCGATACTGTAATGGTAACTAAAGCAGTGAACTTGCTCATAATTACATATTTAACAAAGTGAGCTTGAACGGCATTAAATGAAAATCTTTCTACAGAAAAATGATGGGCTGCATGAAATCCTGGTGTCTGTTCAGTGTGATCAGTGTGGGAGCAACAATGTCAATTTTATTCTCAGGCAGAAATAAAAAGCCTGTTAAGTGACTTCAGAAACCAATTACCTTATTTCAGACCATCCATGTACAGTATCCCTTAGAAGCTGCTGAATGCTCTGGATTGCTACAGATGTCCTTCAAAATGTTACAATTCAGGCAGTTCTTAATGAAGGATATAGTTTGTATGAACTAACCATCTGCTTTGTACAGTATAATTATTAATATTTTTCCAATTGTTCTGTAGAAAATTGCAGTGTAGTATCGCAAATCCAATTACAATACACATAATGATAATCTCTGCTAACAGAATTATCCTAGGTTATCTGGAAATCTAAAATATTTATAAAATGTGGACACAGTAAAAAAGAATACATTTCAATTACAGAAGTATCTTTCGTACATGCTGAAGAAAAGCTCCTTAGGTATTGATCAGACCTGACAGAGACTGATAGAGGAAACCTTTAGGAAACAACTTCTGGGAATCAAATTAAAGTGCTGCAAAGCTGGTTCTGAAGTGGTTATTTAAATTATTTCTAAAGGCACCTGGGTCTCTGTATTATGTGGTTATTCCTTTCACTTTACAAAGTGTTCTAAACAATGTAGTGAATCTTTTGACCAAGTATTAGACAAAACAGAGACTGTGTAATCAAAGCCTTTACTTGAACTGTGTGAGGCTTCATCCCATGTGAGGCTTCAGTAACTGCAATGGGTATATAGCGGGAACAGATTAAAACTCATATTGTACAGAGCAGATCACATGGCACTATGTTCTGTAAACTGCTACAGATTTCTGATCAGAGCAGACAGTTACGTTTCACCTCATATTTCAACCGTGTCAACAGAAAAGCTTCTGTCAGAGTTAGAAAAGAAGTAAAATTCAGCACTGCCTTCTATGTCTTCAAGCAAATATAAAATATAGACATACAAATAGCAATTTAAAATAATAGGACAGTTCTTATCAATTAAGTTTGAAGTAAGCAAGGCTGGGTTGTTGGATTTTTTTGCTTTTCTCTAATTCTTGTCTGAGATGCAGCAAAGTAAGATCACTAAGATGATTTGCCACTAGCAAAGCTTAAGGTTGGAAGCTTTCAGGTCTCTGCTTGGTGCATGCATTCCCAAGTGTGCTGCTCTTGTTTCTATACTTAGCTGGAACCCCACTAAGCAAATAGATTGCATGTGAAAGAGTAGAACAAAATCAGGCTTTTAGTGTGACAACTTTTTCCTTACACTGGTTGGGAGAAAGAAATAACAGTTAAAGTATAAAAGAATAAACACAAATAATTTCATGGTATCTATTTACTAAGCAAATGTGTAACAGATCTCAGGAAACCATAACTGAAGTTTACATGTAATAAAAGTTAAATAAATACTCCCACCACAACTTATAATCGGTAAAGTTCAAGAAGCCGAGAAAATAAGTTAGTTGATAAGCTACTTAACTCTTTTTTCAGCACTTTAGTGTCCATGAAAACAGAACAAACAAAATTAATTCAGTAACGTGAATTAGCTCCCACCTGATGTATTCCCAAACTCTCAGATTCAGTAAAAAACAGTGGATCCAGAGACACAAGAAAATGATCAGTAGTAATAAGCATGCCGTATGAAGACGAAAAACGGTTAACCAACCTGACTGCCTTCAAAAATGAGATGACGAACTTGGTGGATGGGGGGGGGGGGGGGGGGGGGGTTGGGGGGGGTGCGGGCCGAAAAAGGAGAGGAGGA
>JASSUY010006620.1:0-15966 GCA_032466535.1 Forpus xanthops
GAAAAGAAAAGAAAAGAAAAGAAAAGAAAAGAAAAGAAAAGAAAAGAAAAGAAAAGAAAAGAGAAAAGAAAAGAAAAGGAAAAGAAAAGAAAAGAAAAGGAGAAAAGAAAAGGAGAAAGAAAGAGAGAAAGATTCCCCTAGCCTCCTCCTTCAGAGAAAATTGAAATTATATGGTTAAAAGCCCATGTCAGGAAATGCCAAAGTGAAGCATCTATGAGCAGTCTTAATTCTGGCTCTTTATAGTAGTTCATTATAGTAGTCATTAGTTCAATGACCACGTATTATTTCTCGAAGAGTACAATATAATAATGTAGTTTTATGTGGCCTAAGAAGCACACGCTTAGCATCTCGGAATACATTTCCTGTTTTGTACATTTAGTCTGTTTCTTACTGTCATAATGAAGCATGCATGTTTATTGACTGTTACTTTGATACAGTAACAATATATAATTCTCTCTCTAAAGGAAATCACAAAGCTATGCCTGCTTTGTGCTTCTAAAGTATAATTTAAGGAGCTACCTTCTCAGGCTGTAATCTAGCTAGTTTGAGCTATAATTCCCCAGAAAATACAGCACAAGTTTCAGTCCCCTGAGTAAATCTAAAGGGATTCCTTGTGGACTTTTATTTTCAGGTGTTGAAGTCCATGCTTTCGCATTTACTATTGTTATCTGAATTACCTCAAATAAAGCTAACAGGCATATGAGTGTGCTGCAGTCACCAACTCCTCTAGGTGCTGTGCAGTCAAACCAAAGATTTAAAATTTGACATTCTGAGCACAGATATTAATAGTATGACATATGAAACATGTTGGAAAGACTACTATTTAATATGGCACTTGGGCTTGAGCAGTCAGATCTAAAAAAAAAAAAAGGAGAGATTTGGGTCAACAGTTATAATTGATGCAGTTTATAAAAACCAAACCACAGCACTGCTTTACTACACTTAGATACAGCTAGGGTCATGCCTTCACTAACTAAAGAGCTTCTCAGTTTAGGCTAGAAAAAACCTGAAAATCCAGGGAATGAATTCAGACTGTGAGGATCTAAGAACAAAAAGATAAGACTGAGGTCAGATGGGAAGAGGAAATGATGCAACTGAGTAAGGAATGAAGTATCTGAGGCAACCAGTGTTGAGTAAGACCCAGGTTTGAGAATTTGAGAAAAAACAGTTAAGCAAAAAACAACAGCAAGGAAGAATAGAAGGTTTAGAGGAGGGCATAAACTGCAAAGAGGAGCAAAATCAGCCTTCAAAACATTTACCTTCATCCAGCAGAACTGAAGTAGGTGGTACTTAACACTCGGTAAATAGATTTTCTGTGAAAGGCTTGAAAAGAGATCATTAAAGATGAAATGAACCTGAAAAATAAAACATAGGTTGAGGCAATAGGTAGTCAGCTAGTCTAGAGAAAAACTATGAAAAATAAAATCCAATAAATCTATTTCTAGTTCTTTCAGGCAGTTTGTGTTTGGTATCAACACATTATATTTTCCTCTGGAGCATTCTTAATAGCTTTGCCTAGATTGGATGTGATAGGCTCTATTTGCATTTTCTAAATGAGCTTGCAAACCATAGTTGATTTCATGCAGACTTTGAATCATGTACATTTGACTATTTTCCTCACCATAAAGATCTGGAAAAATACAGGAGGACATTTTTTGTCAGTCTTTGAACTCTCCCAAATGTTACTTCAGAATTTTCATCTGTCTATTGTTTTGCAAATAATCTGATAGCTTTGACTAATTAGGGAAAATTCTTCCATTAAAAACTGAGAGATAAACTGAGTACCTAGTCCAACATTACCATAACTTGCAGATCACATTAATAGAAATTCTGAAGAGCTGGGCAGCTACCTTAGTATGGAGGAGAACAGAGGTGTTATACTTTCATTAAGCTTACAGTGATGATAAAAACAGTGCTCTGCTTGCTGGAAATCCAGAGAAGTAGCCTGGAATAGTGTGTGTAAATCTAACAGTTACCATGAAAAATTTGTGTACAGAAACTCATGGGGATTTCTACTCTACCGCAGCATAATGAGGTATTGCAGTAGCCTTGTGATCTCTTAGGTAATACTGACCACAAAGTGTCTTATCAAAGAGAATCATGTGTTATTTGAACTGCTGAAGGTATGCTTTCCTTTTGGGAAATACAGTATATTCCTTGCTACAACAAGCTCTTAAGATTTTGCAGTTTAGCAAGACTGGTGAGTTTGGGGTTTTTTTGATTATATTTTTTGGGGGAGCAGGGTGTGTTTCCATGTATTTTGGCTAGAAATATTAAAACAGACAAAGATACCTACTTTATCAGTGTAAAATACATATAGTAACATCAAAATGGATGTTTATATTTTCTTTAAAATGAAAAAGCCATATCCTTCAAGTCAATCTTTTTTTTTTTTTTTTCAAATGCTTCACCTCATTTTCATTCCAAAGTGACTGACCAACAGTCATGATGCAAGTAGGAACAAATTACTGAGCAATGAAGAAACTTGCTGAGCCACATACATACCTTGATTTTCACAGTAGAGGAATCCTGACCAGGAAAGCTACCTATGGAGGGAACCTTTTAGTTTATGAAGGCCATTCCCTTATAATTTTCAAGCACTAATATACATGATTACAAACTTCGCTCCAAGATGCCTTGATAGTGTGTTCATCTTGTATTTGCTCATGTCATGCTTGCTGACACTTTAAGGAGCACTCGCAGTTTCTCCTGTGTGGTAGAGCCTATGAACGAGATGTGGGATTTGCTTGTGATCTAGGTTCTGTATTTGAAACATTCCTATACTTTGTTAATTTGGGCAGACAACTCCATCTGTAAAACACAGAACTTACTCTCTCCTGAGTCATGTGCTTCAGAGAGACACCAGGAGAGGATGCCTCTCTAAATCTGAATCAGTGACCCAGGTAAGCAAATGGTCTGTATGAGTACTGTAATTAGAAGTCACAGAAAATATGAAAATTTGAAATAAAATTTGGAATGCAGTGAAAGCTGATTGCTAAAATGTGATAATAGAATAAGGTTTGTGCTGCTCAGCACATTTGTTGCTTCAAAAGACAAAAAAAATATTAAGCTCCCTGAAGCAGGATTTTCTGAGGTACTTACCACTGTGGTAGCTAAGCAACGTTACACTTAGTGACATAATAAAATTAACTAAAACATTCATTCTTTCAAGTACTAGATAGTTCCCTGTTGTCCAGGGAAAATTATGAAAATTATGTAAGAGAGCCTGAACGGAATTCTATCATCACTGTTGTTTCATCATTTAATTGCTGTATTTCACCCTCAATTAAATCAAGGCGAGTTAGACACCTGGGTGTTTTCAAAATGCTATTAAGTATGTCTCTCTGTCTTCAGGTCATGAGGTATTTCATAAATCTGGTTTGTGGACCTTATGGTCACCTGAGAGCTATGCATTATAGAGGATTTTGTGCCTTTGTTATTCTGCATTTTGACATATCCTGGAGTAAGATATTTTTTGATTTGTAGCTCATCTTCAATACAAACTGATCTATTTATTATAATTAAAAACATACACTTCTCTTAATACCCTGACACCCTGCCTGCTTACATACTGTCCCTTAAGCATTATCTGCTGGATAGGCAGACTACTGACACCTTGATCAGGATCAGCAGCTTAGGAAATCCCACCTGCATTATTCACATAAAGTATAATTCTCTCCTGGAACTCCAAGTGTCAAGATATTGTTTATGATCTTATGTTTGCAATTGGGGACTGGTAGAACTGCCTCATATACCCACAAAACTTTGGACCTTCTTTGCTGATCATATTTCACATATCATGGTTGGAAAAATCATAGAATCACAGAACGGTTTGGATTGAAAATGTATTTAAAGAACATTTAGTTCCAACCCTCCTGTTTGGAACCCCTATTCCACTAGACCAGGTTGCTCAAAGCCCCAATCAACCTGGCCTTGAACACTTCCAAATGATGGGGCATCCACAGCTTATCTGGTCAACCTCTTCCAGTGCTTCACCACCCTCACTATCCTAACATCTAATCTAACTCTACCTACATTCAGTTTAAGACCATTCCCCCTTCCCTTGTACATGCCCTTGTAAAACATCCCTCTCCCGGTTTCTTGTAGGCCCGTTTTAGGTATTGCGAGGCTGCAATAAGGTCTCCCCAGAGCTTTGTCTTTTTCAGACTGGGCAGCCCACCTTTCATCACTTGTGTTCATAAAAGAGGTGCTCTAGCCCTCTGATCATCTTTGTGTCCTCCTCTGTATTCACTTGAGCATATCTATGACCCTCTTGCACAGGGAGCTCCAGAGCTGAATACAACACTCCAGGTGGGGTGTCACAAGAGCCAAGTAGAGGATTAGAATCACCTCCTTTAGCCAGCTGGTAACCCTTCTTTTAGTGCAGCCTAAGACATGGCTATCTTTTTTGCTGCAAGAGCACACTGCCAGCTCATGTTGAGCTTCTTGTTAAATAACACTCGCAAGTCTTTTTCCTCAGGGCTGCTCTCAATCCGCTCATTTCCCAGCCAGTATTTGTGTTTGGAATTGCCCTGGCCAATGTGCAGGACCTTGTACTTGGTCTTATTGAATTTCCAGAGGTTTTCACTGGCCCTCACCTCAAACTTGCCAGGGTACTTCTATGTGACACCCCTTCCCTTCCTTGTATCAACTGTAAAACACGGCTTGGTGTCATCAGTAGACTTGCTGAGGGTGCACTCAATCCCATTGTCCATATCACTAACAAAGATGTAGAACAGCACTGGTTCCAGACTCCTGAGGAATGCCACTCATTACTGTTCCCCACATGGACACTGAGCTGTTGACTGCAACTGTTTGAGTATGACTATCCAGCCAATTCCTCATCCACCAAGTGGCTCTTCCATCAAATCCACACCTCTCCCATTTCAGGTGCATTTGTACAGTATATTTGAAATACTGTACAAAAAGGTTTTGTTTAGTAAGGATGAATTTACCTTCCTATATTCATCAACTAGAGAAAAATCAAGATGTATATAATTTTCAAATATTCACACATAATCAGATTTAAAATGTGTTCAGTTTTTGCCTTTCACAGGACTTCATCCCACCTGTGATGCACTGTAATGAAATCCTTTGCTGGATAGTATTTATAAATTCTAGGAGGAGTTATTCACTTAATCTTGGGTTTTGCTCTTTGTGATATTCTCTAACTAAGAGTGAGAATATTCCTTTCAATGATATGGAATGATAGCTGAAACAGGTTCTTCTAAATCCACCACCTGCTCTTTAATTTGCCTTTATGTAGATAAAATATTTTTCTATAAGAAGATGTCATGCTTCTTTTTGATAATGTATTTTATTAAAACCAAAACAGTGAAGTTAAAGGTCTGGCTTAAACCAACAAAAGCAGTGAAATATTTACCACTTCATTGTTAAGTTGCTCCATATGCTTAGTTAATGCAGCACATAATATGAAAGTTGTCAACTTCCCTAGACCTATTGTATTACCTACCACTTGAATCCATGAATGGGTTAAAAAGATATATTGGGCATTTAATTCACTTTTTTGCTTGCCAAAGGCATTCTCCTAAATTCTTTTTTTGTTTGTTTGGTTGGTTGGTTTGGTTTTGGTTGTTTTTTTTTTTTAACCTGCTTATGTACTGGTTTCTGAAACAGCACACACAAAATAACAAATCTTATATTTTTCATGCCTTTCTCAATCTCAAAATCAAGCCCAGTAGGTTAAATCTGATTGAAAAAAAGTAGCACAGAATTTCAACATGAACATAAAAACAAGTTGACCCTTATATCTTTTCCTATTTAGCAACTTAAGCTCTTTCTTCATACTTTTATTTATAGTTTCTTAGATTTTCCAAACACCTCTGTGTTTTTAGATTAAGCTTATATGATCTTTTCCCATTAAAAGCTCTATAGATTTTGGTGGGGTATTTTTTTCATTTTATATCACATTTTAGACCTTATTTCATGCCCTACTTTTTCCATCTTGCTTGATACTTAATTTCTTTCATTCCTTTTTCCCTTACTTATCTTTATTTTCTTTTATTATTTTCAGCTTAAATACCGTTCTTCTGATAGTGTCTTTCATTATGTCGCATAGTTTTTTTTTTTTTTTTGAGTCATTAGAGAAAGGCTTCCAGTCAGCTTACTTTCACTAGGTATGATTTAGGTATCTAATTACTTATTTTAATGCTACCTCCAAAGGATGAGATGATACAGACGTCTCCAAGATGATTTATTCCACCTTTAGTGACTTGAATGTGAAGACTCTCTTCTCCATTTCCTTCTGAGTAAACCTACCTGATCAGACGGCTGTTTTTCAGGAGGCTGAAGGTAAATAACAACCTCCTAATTTGCCAAAGGTAATGCTGAAATTCAAAACCGTTCTCGTGCAGGCGTTTCTGAAGTACCTTGCAGCATGACATTACCATGTGACCTACCCTTTAGCAACTAGAACCAATTTAGAGAAAGTTGGATTGGGACCATGTGGAGTAAGTGCCAAGCCCTAGGTATGTGTGCCAGTAGTGCCTTTTATTATGCCAAATAACTAATGTGAGTACATAGAAATCCTTTTTCAGAAATGTGGATTAATTAGCTTTTTTTTAAAAATCATGCTTCTGATTTTGTTTATTTTGTTTTAAACTTCAGAAATATTCACCTCCACCACCCCCTAATCCCCTGAATGAGAAACAAAACCTTACTGTAACCCTTTTCAATATAAGTAACTTCATTACTTTCAAACAGTAACTTGTTTCCAGGGCTACCTTCTGTGAAAATTTCTAGGATAAGAGTAATAAAAGATCATCACGAATTAACAATTAAAACAATTCTGTTGCCAAAATTTCACTTAAAGACTGAAGATAAAATTTAAGGACAATTTATGTCAGAGTGCTGTTCTTTGATTCTGTGATAATGCTGATACTTAGTGGATTATGTATATATGTATACATAATTGCAACATTTTCCTCCAGGCATTTTAATTTAAATATTTACAGGGGGTGTGGTGTATTGGAGAATTTGTTTGATTGGTTGTGCTTTGGCAGCAAGAGTAGTGTTTTGCTTCTCTGCGTATTCAAGGGGTGAAAAATAGAGACACGTTTCTTGAAGTCAATATTTAATGCTTTTGTATGAGACCTTTGAGAAGAACTGTTGGATAAGCAATGAAAGAAAATGTTGCATCCCTGTACATAAATACATACATGGCTCATTTTAAAAAATAACTAAACTTTTACACTTTGCTTGTCTGGAAATTTCTTTTTTTAATGATAATTATTTTTTCTAAAATTTCATCTTCCTTTATAATACCTTGTTCTAGAATAGTTATTATTTTTCCAATAATTAATGTGTAGGTTTTTAAGATTCCTAGTGAAAATAATCTAGTTTATTTTTAAAAGCTGATTTAAATTTTCAAAATTTCCTTATATTATACCATTATTCTTGATTATAGATTATAGATTTATAATGATCTCTGCAGACAGATCTTAGTCTTTTTTGCAAATAAAAGAAGACCAGTGTTTTCTAGATCTTATGGGAAAATTAATGGACTTTTCAGCACTGGCATGGTTTAGTGGGAGATGTCCCTGCCCGTGGTAGGGGGGTTGGAGCTACATGATTTTAAGGTCCTTTCCAACTGTAACTATTCTGTGACTCTATGATTTTTAACATGAGAGAAATTATTTTTAGTTATATAATCTACACTGCATAATATTTTTTGCAGCTATTTAGGTATGATCTGTATTCTGTTTACAAAAGCAGCACTTATTATTTAAGTAATATTAGATTATATGTTTAACTATATTTATGTTAGCAACAGCATTTTTGAAAAAAAAACAGTAGATAAGATTGTCTTGAAGTTAGGTTAGAGAACATAAAGGTAGTAGGTCAAGTTATTTCCATATATTTGTGACATGTATAGTAGTCACTTAACCTTGGTAGTATAAAATATTATGGACAATATTTGCTTGTCTTACCAGGCAAGTTCAAGATTTGTTGTACAAGGGAACAGCCTTCTGCAGGTCCTGTGCCTCATGTGAAAGCCCCATGCAGATGTCTTGGAGATCTTAGTTCTTGCTAATGGCACTAGGAGCTTGTGTTTAGGTAACTGAATATACATCAAAAGTGGGATTCAGTGCTGTATGACACCTTCACAAAAATGCCTCCATGTGGGTCAGGTGTCAGTGCTTCTGTTATGGTTAATAGTGACCTAGTCAACAAGTCAGTGGTTTATAAAGCTATACAGCTGAACCATCTATAGTTGTCTATGGTATAATTCACTGAGCTATGCTTTCAGCACCTTTGACAGCATTTATTATATCTCCCTTATGTGAAATATCTGCATAGGAATAATGGATATGGCATGGCAACTGTGACAGATCCATGCCTTTCTGGAATAACAACTGAAAACCAGGCAGGAGAAGAGCCTGTCTAAAACTCCATGAAAATTTTACAGTTTAAGGCCCTTTTCTGTATTGTGCTTGAATGATCAATTATTTTATGCTTACAGTGAACACAGATTGGAAAAAAAAAAAAAAAGGAAAGAAAACTACAAAAAAAAGAAGTCTCATTATGTCTTGCTCAGTTGTTCCAAAATCACTCATTGTTAGAGTCTGGGAGAGCATTTTGACAAATTACTATCCTATGCTATCTCTTTTCTTTACAGTTTTCCTTAAGTATCCACTGTTGGCCTAAGTTAGGATGCTGGGTTAGGCAAACTGATGTTTTTCACCAAAACTGTTGTATATTCTTATAACTGACTGACTACAGACTGTTTAATAAAAGAGATAAATGGTTTTTTGTCAATGATTTTGATTTTCAAACACCAGCAAAATATCTGTACCAAAAAGTACAAGCAAAAAACCCAAAAGCAAACTCTAAAAAATAATGTTGTTAAACATACAACTCCAGCATTTTTGGCTTATTTTTTTCCAAGTTCTGTGTACAATAAGCCCATAATAAATGTCTCAGAGGAATTCCTAGAGATTGTCATAATTCTATATGCAGAAGTATCTTTTTAAAAGGTGACAAACAAGAAGATTATGTTTAGGTCAAATACTTCAAAAAAAAACTTCATACCTATTCACTGTCAGGCAAATTTTTTCAATGCAGACAGGAAAATAGAAATGTCACTGAGGATAGCATGTGCAACAGAGAAACAATCTGAAAATAAAATCTTCAGGTAAAATAATCACAACAATATTCACTTTTGTGAGACCATGTGATGTATTTTATCACTGACAAGTCATTCAGGATTTTGATACTGAGGTCTCATTGGAAAAACCATTCCTGCTGGGGAAACTTCTGGTAATACTGACTTCCTTCCAGCTATTCCATCTTGGCAGAAGCTTGAAACAGTTTCTGTTTGAATACCACTCCTTGAAACAAAGAAAAGGTGCCATAATCATGTTTACAGAATGTACTCTTGTCCATAGTATCAAGCATATGGTGTGCTAAATATTGTACCTGCCATATGGAGGTTGATACCACAGGAAATGTAACTTATTAGCCATATCTCCGCTTGTGACTGGATTTAGCATGCACATACGTTCTGCATATTATTGTGGTTGTGACTAAAAGTAGGACACTTAGAATCTGTACTTAGTTACTCTACAACGTCCTCCAAGAAAACTTCTTCCCTCCAGCTGAGCCAGTAGAAGCTCAAATAACTTTGTCTCAGCTGGAAATTGCTTTTTTGCAATAAATCATGGTCATTTCATGCTTTGGTGCACTGTAGTGAAATGTGCTTTAAAAAACCTTTTACTAAGCAAATTCTTCCTATAATCAACATAGCAACTTTTTTTTCCCTAATAACTACAAAAGATGTAGATATTTGCACATAGTCATAAATAAGGGTTTCTAAAAAACTCCTTTTATGGCAGTAGTCTCTTGAGCTCTACTTTGTGCATGCTGAAGGGTTATAGATTTTGGTATGCGTTTGAATATTGCTTTGGCTATATAAGCAGCTAAGGTATGATATAATTGTTCAGTTATATACACTTAATTATCTGAAAATCAAGTACTTTTCAAGGAAAATATTCCTCCTAGTGACATAATAGAAATTTTTACCTTTTACTTTTTTCCTGGTGGTAGATTCACCAAAGGATAACAAGGCTGATTATAGATTTTTTTTATTGCTATTCTACAAAAAATTAATTGTGTTAGAAATCAAAATAATTGTCAAATATATTTTCAAAACTCTTTGTATTAAGGAATGTTTCCAAAGAAATATGGGGGGAAAAAATATGGTGTAGAAATAATTATCTGTGTATTCTCAATGGTAAATAATGACCTCTGTCTCACAAAGGGCAGTTTGAGACAGCAAGGTATCTTGACTATCTTCCTACATATCCTTATAGTCCTGACATATTTTCTTTCCCATTTTGTCACATTAGTTTTAATTTTCTGGTCAAATGGATCTAGAATATCCTCCCATTGGCAAGAAGGGAAGTCTTCTCAACTTCTTGTCCACCAGAAAGGAACAAATGCAAGAGAAATGGTGGAAACACACAATACAGCATAACATAGAATGTAGCTAGAAAAAAAACTAATCAAGATGCCTGATTTTCTCAACATCCCAGTAGTATCTTGCTGTTTCCACTGGTGCATGAAAGATGACTTTTTTAAATATTTGATCAGTTACAGAAGAAGATCAATTTCAAATTTTACTTTTCTTTTAGACTATTTTAAATTGATACGTTATTTCCCTCAACAGCTTAATTACAATATACTTAATATATGCATTCAATCTGCATTGCAAGAGTAGACATTTCCTAGAATTAAACAAAACATTTTTTTATCCAGTTTTTCTTGATGAATTAAAGACAGCACAAAATATTGTGTAATGAAATTTGTAGAGTATGAAACAACTGGAGAAAAGTGTGTTTTTGATTAGAGGGAACAGCCCAGGGAAAAAAAAAGCTGATGTTGCAGTTGCTGAATGGAGAATTACTGAAACATGAATGTGAAATCACAGAATTACAAAATGATTGATGTTGGAAGAGATCTCTGGAGGTGCGTCTTTCTAAAGCCCCTGCTCAAACAGGGCCACCTGAACACCTTGCCAATGATCATGTTCAGATGTCTTGAATATCTTCAAGGATGGAGACTCCACCTCTCAGCCACCTGTGCCAGTGCTCAGTCACCCTCTTGTGGTAAAAAAGTTTCCTGATCTTCAGGTGGAACTTTGTGTCTTTCAGGTTTTGCTTATTGCCTCTAGTCCACTTACTGGGCATCACTGAAAAGAACCTGGCTCTGACACCTTTACACCCTCCCATCAGGTATTTATACTCATTTAATGAAATACTAATCGCTCTCTTCTCCAGGCTGAACAGCTGTAGCTCTCTCAGCCTTTTCTCTGATATACTCCAATCCCTTCGTCACCTTTGCTGTCCTTTGTTGAACTCCCTCTAGTATGTCCATGACTTTTGTGTACTGAGGAACCCAGAGCTAGATCCAGCACTACATGTGTGGTCTCACCAGAGCCATATAGGATCACCCTCTTTGACTGGCAACACTGGGAAGGAAGTAAGAAATAAGTAGGAAGGAAAAGAAGCAATAAGGAAATAGGTGTTATTTTTTGAGGGGGGAGGTGTCTCTTTGTTTTAGGAGATATAGGATGACATAAGTTTAGTCACGTAAATGTTTATGATGACGGTACAACTGATAAAGAATTTAAGCACGTCAATACAATCAATTGCTTAGTAATATAAATGTTGAATATTATTTGATAATTTAACAAAGTACTGCTGTTAAAAATAATAACTGTGCCTTTAGCAGCATTCATCTACATTTTATGGAAGCATATGCTTACAAAGCGCTTTATGGAAGTTGTAATTATTTAGATGGAGAAATTCACACACAACGATGCAGTGTAGTTTACTCACAGTTTCAAAGCCAGTGTCAGACTGAAATTAGAATTTGGATCACTAGGGTGCCAACTAATATCCTGGTTTTGGAGATGTATTTTCCAGTGGATATTGGTTAGAACAATTCCCTATTTCATTTCAATCATAAATTTTAAAAGACATAATTGATGCTAATTGTATGGCTGTATTTTCCAGCTTGCTGAAATTAATCTAAAAACATGTATATATCTTTTTTTTTCAGATAAAGATATGTCATTTTGATGGTTAAACTAAAATAAAGTTTATTCCTATTTTCATTTATTTGATTTCATGATATGTTTTAAAATAAACAACTAAGCGCAACACTAAAAATCCAACTCCTAAACTTCTTTTAATAAATTACATTTTAATACTAATGGTTCAATTCTGCTTTCAAAGATAAGTCCCAATAACTTAAGTAAGAAAGTTCATCTCAATTTGTGACTACTAACTCTGAAGAAAATATAGCTATAATATGTTGCAAGTGATTTTTCAGGTGTCTGAAAATTAAAGTCTACTGCAATATTGCTTCAAGCTTTTGGATTGCATTATATATGACCTTGTGATGGCAAAGAAAGCAATAAAATTGGGCTACAAAGAAATTAAACAGGAAGAACACTTATTTTTGTTCCACAGTCCTCTGTATTCCAGAGGTATCTATGTTGCCAGTGTCACTGTCACATCACTATATGACCCCATATGGAGATGAATACTAATTCACCAATTCACAGTTTAGCTTTTGCAGTTCCAGAAGTAGACTGTAATTAAGCAGAAGCAGCTCATAGTTTTTGAAAAAGTGTATCTGAAATGTGGGCATTGGTTATTCTAAAATCCTGTAAACAATTTTCATGAAGAATGTATTTCTGTTTAAGAGAATATCATTCTTCTCTCACCAAATATACATTGGTGCAATTCAAGTACCCTAATAAGCAAAGTAATGATGAAAGAAATCTTTAAGACAACTGGTAGCATAACTACATCATCTAGATAATTTTTGTTATGTTTTGTCAAAGAATCTTAAATTTTTTCCCTATTTTAACTTACACAAATATAAATGACAGATCTCTTTCCATATTCTCTGCAATGACATTTGCAGTAAATTTAATTTATAATATTGTACCAAGTATCCACTGCTGCACTGTCATTGAGATTATTGAAATGATAGTTCTGCTAGATAATCTATCAATCCAAACTGCAGGATTTGCACCAATCTCGTCTATATTAAAATTACCTTCCCTGTAAGAAAGGCATAATTCTCCTTTCTTTCACAACTTTGCCTTCTGTTTTGAGTTTTATGAATAATTGCTTTCTACTGATCAAAACCAAATTCTAATATACTGCACACATGGTCATTGATCACTATAAGCACTAATGTATAAATAAAAATATGTATATGTTTCAAACTAAAACTGACATCTCTATAATAAGACCTCATACATACAAGCTAGTACATTGCTATACCATACCCAGAGAGGCTGATTGCTCAGTTTCTGAGAGACTTTTTCCAGCTGAAATATGGATCCTATACTAATGAAATATAGAAATAATAGTATATATTTTCTGTGCAAAAAAAAAAAATTTCTATATATGTACTTGATTGTTAAATTAACTGAACTCTGAGATTCTCCATTAATTAAGATAGTATTGCAGGTATATATTTAAACCAAAATACATTTACAACTTTTGCATAGCGTACTACTACAAACCTGTTTTTTAATTCTGTTTTAGATGAGAAGTTGTTTGATATTCCCTTCCCAGTCTCTAGTGGATAATTACCCATGCCACATGATCATCGTATAATTTGTATACAATTGCTCATCTGTTATTGATAAAGGCCATAAATAAATACATGGTGAGTCAGAATTGTGATACAAATGCTTTCAGGCCTGCTGGCACTTGATAAATAAATATGAAAGAAAAGGGGAAGGGGAAGGGGAAGGGGAAGGGGAAGGGGAAGGTAAGGGAAGGTAAGGGAAGTGAAATACAAGTACTTTTGAAATAAGTAAAAGTAGATATCTACCCTGGAATTCTCTATACCTTCTTTCTAAAGAATTTCTCCTTGTCCTTGTCAGAATGAAAACTTTGTTACATAAGCTCTAAATGGAAGAAAACTTGTGGCATTGTTAAACTTTTAACGGTTTACATTTTTTAAAGTAAGCAGTTTTAGTGCATCCATTAGCCAAAGACAAGGTCTTCTTCCCCAAGCTGATATGCTGCATAATGTTTCTAAAATTAGACTATCTTCACTAGACTCTGTAAGTACTACAAATGTTGTAAGCATTGGTTCAAAGGTGTCCCCCCAGGGAGATGAAATAGAATAAGAAAAACAAATTAAGAGAAACTAAAGGCAAAAAGTCTGATGTAGGCTAAAAATATTTTCTACATTAAAAAATATTGTTTTAAAAAGACATGTTAGAAATAGCAACTGGAAATATGGATAGAGTTTTGCCATCTTAAGAGCTAGACCTCCAGCTTTCTACACTAGTGACTCTGAGAGAAAGAGCTGAGATTAAACTAAATACTTATTACTTCAGTGCTTTTTCAAGAACTCGTATGCTTCAAGTTATAGATATATCCCACTATCCCCACTATCATTTTTGTATTTATTTCCTGATTCAAAATATGTGCTATAAATATGACCTTGGGTAGGAATGTATATCCTATTAGGTACCTAGTGGGAGTTTGTCTTACATTTCAGGAATAAATTCAACAGGGTTCTATTGTGCAAGCTACAGTCTGCATAGTAAAGACAGCCTTTCACTGTCCTTTCTTCCACATCCCTGCAGTGTTTGGAAACGTGGACTTCTATGCTCCATTCTCTCTTCTTCTACCTGTCATTCTGCCCTGTCTCCCCCCTCTCTTTTCACAAAAAAGTGAGGAAATTCATAGATGTCAATAACAATCTTACTGTAGACATCTCAGTGGTTCAGATGTAACCTTGAGAATAGCATAAGAAAAATATTTTATCATCTTTGGGTTACTGTATGCTTTCTTCTTATTGGAATCTGCATGCTATCCTATTAGCAGGTGGGGTTGTTTCCCAGTTCTTCTGCTTTTACATGTTAGCTTATTAGTATTAGGAAAAAGGATCTCTAAAATCACTCAGAAGGATGTTTGGTTCCTTCCTCTATAAATATGCAGACAGATCTTGTATTCACTTTGGCAAATACTGCACTTCATTATTGCAATAGAGAAAGCATTACCATCAAGCAGTATTTCAAAGGGGATTATGAAAAGAGAGAATCAGAAAATATAATTTCTCTCATGGTTTTTTTAATGTTTATTTCTCTATTTTAAGTATTTTTACCTTCTAATTGTACTTCCATTTTCTAAACCTCACTATTCAAGCCATCTTTTCTTTTTTTTTTAGGTGTCTCAAAATAAAATGAAGTTCATGATTCATATATCTTAAAAACATGTTTTCCCAGTGCTAACTGCTGAAAGAAGAAAGTTTTGTCTGCAGACTGCAATCCAAAATAAGATATATGAAGATGAATGAAAAAAATCTCTCTAAACTGAAGAAACAGTAATTTGCAGATAACCGTGTTGTCTGACTGGCAGCTCATATGTAAGTTACAAAAACTAATGTAAGAAATGGACACATTTCCTTTATTTTGGAACAGCAAAAAAAGGTAGTATATAGACACTGGAAGATATAAGAGACACAAATATAAAATTTTAACATCTGTCTCCTGCTGAGGAATGTGTAAGGCATTAACTGATAAAAAATACCCTTTTAGATTATCTTGCATAAACAGGAATGCATGCTTAAATTTTATCTACGTTTTTCCAGTTAGAATCATAGAATGCTTTGGGGTGGAAAGGACATTAAGTTCATCTAGTTCCACCCCCCCGCCATGGGCAAGACGCCTCACCCTAAACCATGTCACTGAGGGCTCTGTATAACCTGACCTTGGAGCATTTACCACTTCTCTGGGCAACCTGGTACAGTGCCTCACCACTCTCACAGTAAAGAGCTTCTTCCCTCTGCCTAATTGAAACTTCCCCTATTTAAGTTTAAACCCATTACCCCTTGTCCTATCACTACAGTCCCTAATGAAGAGTCCCTACCCAGCATCCTTGTATGCCTCCATCAGATACTGGAAGG
>JASSUY010006621.1:9806-22091 GCA_032466535.1 Forpus xanthops
CGCGGGGGCGGGGTCGACGCGCCGCGACGGGACGGGACGGGACGGGCGGGGAGGGGAAGGGACGCCTCGCTGGCGGGGAGGGGGTGCGGAGGAGGGCGGGGCTGCCGACGGTGGCGGGGCGTGCGCGCGCCGGGAGCTGCTGAGGTACCGCCGCTCGGGGCCGCGCTTCAGCCCGCGGCGTTGAGGGGAAGGGGCGGCAGTGCGGCCTCGGCCCGCCCAGCCCGAGGGGCTCTCGTCCTCTCGACCTGTTAGAACCGGCGGGAGGGGAGAGGGGAGGGTGCCGGCCCCGGGAGGTGTGAGCCGCGCGGTGGGTGTCTGCCGCGGCCCTTCGGCCCGGCGGTGTTCGCCTCCACTGCCGCGGGTGGCAGTGAATGGGGACCGGCTCTGCGGAGGGGCGAGGCGCGGGGTGGTCAGCTGCAGGCCTTGTGTGCCGCCGAGCTCCCAAGGCGTGCCGGGGGGAGACACAAGCGCACACAGCGTCTGCCCCTGGTCTGTGTGGGTGCTTATCAGCGGCTGGTGGCGGGTTGGAGCTGTCCGGGGGGTGTTCTAGACAGGGCCGGAGGGACCTGCAGCAGAACACCGCGCCCCGGCTGTCCCCGAGTTTGGGAGCGTAGGCTTGTGAGGACTCTGCACCCACAGACATTCTCTTGCTAGTGAGTAATAGAGCTTGGCCTGTGAAAGAAGTAGTCTCTGTGAGGTTTTCCTCTCTATTGAGAGTAGAAAATGACATTAACTTCCTCTCATGAAAACTCTGATGTAGTATAGTTTAGTTATTATAAAAATAAACTTATTTATTTAGCAATTGCAGCAGGTAATTCAATTAAGTTTTAATCTTGAAGACAAAGAGTGTGTTTCATGGCTGGAACAGCTCTGCATCTTTGCTGCCCTAGCTAGGGTAGCTCTCCATTATGCTGCAAAGGGGTTGCCTGAATAGTCCAAGAAGCTCCTTCCCAGTAGTCAGTTGAATTTTGGCCCACCTGAAGTTTGCAATGAAAATGTTGGATGTCATGATAAGCTGTACAGTTCCCTATCAGTTAGCAGCTGGCATGATATGTGACATGGCAAGTCCAGTGCCCTGATAATAGCTGAGGGTTGGATAAACAACCAAGAAACGAAGGGTTGCAGATCTAGTAACTTGCACTTTGTTCTGGTTTCATGACAGTTCTCTCATTTTGGAAGTTGGTAGCATTGACGAAATCTGAGTGTTCCTTTTTGACACCTAGTTTCAAATTGAAAGTGTATTGTAAAAGCTTGACAGTAATGCACTTCTCAGGTTTTCCCAGTAAAGTACCTCCTCATTGGTCTCATTGTGTAACCTGCTCATTTTACTTTTAAGTCATGGATTTGGTCTGTCCTTTTAGGACTAGCTTTCCCATTGAGAAATGAGTTGAAAAATTTTATCAAACTATATAAGCTGCACGACTGTATCTTTCACTTCCAAGTTTTAATGTGTACTTTAAGCTATATGGTTTGTACTTTGACGCAGGTGCTTCCACAGGTTTATTTCAGTGTTTAAAGTTTTCTGCTGCATCTTCTTTTATATACCCGTTTTCCACTTGCCTGTTATCATACATGTAGCTTGCATTCTGTATTTTATTGATGTGAACACAGTAAAGCTTTCCCTCTTGCTGCCTATTTTAGAGGTAGGGTTGTAATTGGAAGCATTGCTTTCTACAGTGTAGAATTCTTGGGTGCTTAAGAGATTTAAAGCCTCTTATTCTTTGCTGAGGTATTATCATATTTCAGTAAACATTATTATAATTGATAGTATTTCCTTTCTCTTCTTGTCTGATCAGGAAAGTCAAATATCCAAACTGAAGGCCAATTCTCTCTTGTGTTCCTATCTGCATATGAATTCAGTTCCACCTTCTATTTCTTATTGAAATTCTATGCTTTTAATTAAGTTTTAGCCTTGTAAAGAAGGGGAAGACTTTCCTGGGGATTGTTTTGCACAGGTCATGCATCACCCAGACAGACATTCCAAATAGTAATGCTATACAGACCATTGAATTTGTCTTTTGCTTCAAGCAGTCAGCCTAGTTTCAGGCTCATGAGAAAAATGTTTCCCCAGTAGCATGGTGCATTAACTTGGCATTGTGTTCCCTTACCAAACGGCATCTGGAGTTTGCATCTGTAGTACTGTTAACTTGAAAGCATGATTCCACCAGCAGAAGTAGACTATATATATGTGTATGTATATATATGTATATATATACATAATTTTAATTTTTTCTCTTTAGGGAAAGATGTGTCCCCGAGATTGCTGATCCTCAGACCTTGCAGATCCCATCTTACCAGGCAAGTTCCTCAGCTGGTCAGTTCTTAATGTGTATTGAACAAAATTATTATTTGCCTACTGATACTGTCCTCTCTCCTGTTTTGGCAAGACCCTTTATCCTTTTTTCTTTCTCTTTTGCAAAGAGCATGCACACACATAAGTGGAGTCCACATAGTCCTCAAAGCAAAAGTGGCTTATGGTGAAAAGATGACAATATTCTGCTGCTGAGTTTGGCTTTAATTTTGCTGTACCAGCTGAGCTGATTTGTGACTTCAAAGTTGCTGCTAACTCATGATAGTGCTGTATTAACAGATTGCATTAAATCCTAGTAAGATTATCCCAGGTCATCTTTCACAGCCTTCTCACAGAATATAGCTTATCAGTTTGTATATTGCTATACTTGATCTTTTTTTTTTTTTAAATTCCCTTAGTAAGTGTCCACTTTGGTGATCTCCTCTTGATTTTTAAAACATATGGAGATACTTAATGCTAGAGATTATTTTGTGTACTTTATTCAAATAAGACACAAAAAATTAAAAACTAATAAACCCTGTTTCCTCCAAACCACTTTTTTTTTAGTACAATATCTTTCATTTTCCTTATTTCGGTTTTATTATGTGACATGTGTCTTCACTTCTCTTTCAAAACCCACCTGTAGTACACTGAAGTACCTGGATAAAATGTATCAGCTCAGGATGTAGCTGATTTAGGATTTAGGCTAGTTGGATGTTTACTGCGTATCATGCATGCTTAATGCCTGATGTTGCTAACTCTTTCTGAATGAAGTCTAGACATACCTTTGAGCTTCTCCTGAGGGAGAGCTGAAATAACTGTCAGGTTTTCTGGATTTGCAAATGTTCCATTTCATGAAAATGTCCCTTTTTGTGCAAATGTCCATTTGCAGGACATTTGCAAAATCCCATTCACAACCACAGACAGTGGCCCCGGCCTAACACTACCATGAAGTAAGAAGTAATTGGGTAACTTCTGATGAGAGAAGTCTCAATTATTGCTCCATATAAAATTTGTCTTTATTTTGGAAATTTTTGTCTGTTTTTCTCTTAAATGAAAGAAAAATCACTAATTTTTCTATGCTTTAGGTATCTCAGTGAAAGCTAATATCCCTGCAGAGGGTGGGTGATGGAATAGGTATGTTCCATTTTCATAGAATCACAGAATAGTTAGGGTTGCAAAGGACCTCAAGATCATCTAGTTCCAACCCCCCTGCCATGGGCACAGACACCTCCCACTAAACCATGCCACCCAAGGCTATGTCCAACCCGGCCTTGAACACTGCCAGCGATGGAGCATTCACAACTTCCCTGAACAACCCATTCCAGTGCTTCACCACCCTCACAGTAAAGAGCTTCCTCCTCATATCCAGTCTAAACTTACCCTGTTTAAGTTTGAACCCATTACCCCTTGACTTATCACTAAAGTCCCTCATGAAAAGTCCCTCCCCAGCATCCCTATAGGCCCTCTTCAGGTACTGGAAGGCTGCTAGGAGGTCTCCACACAGCCTTCTCTTCTCCAGGCTGAACACCCCCAACTTTCTCATTCTGTCTTCATATGGGAGGTGCTCCAGTCCTCTGATCATCCTAGTAACATTTTAGTGTTTAAATCCTTAAAACTGGATTACTGTTATCTAAAACAGGTAATATTATTAGAAATCTGTTGATACAATTTTTTTTTTGAAGCCAAATTTTGTTGTTCCTTTTGCCATGGAAGGAAAATTTGAGAAGTTAAAGCTTTTTTCATCTTAAAACAAGATGACTCACAGTATTTTACTAGTTAGAGAGGAAATAGATTATCATGGAAGGCATATGATCTCTACAAATTAAGCGGCATATTTAACAGGGGTTAATGGTTTTGCTAGTGAAGGACAACTGGGAAAAGGAATTGCAGCTTCTCACTTGCCCCCAGCCCACAACCACTGACTTAGTTTGATATATTTTTCAAGAGCTGAGGTTGGTTACCAGTACTGCAACAAGAAGAAAATACACAAAAATTAAGTTAAACAAAATAAACCAAAACAAGCTACTCCACAAACACTTAAATGTTTTTCTCATCCAATTCGCTCCCAGGTCATCCCTGAAAGGACACAGTGTTATCCAAGGTATCTTTCAGATGTTGAACAAATTGTACCATGCTCTCAAAGTCAATAAAATGTTACTCTTAGTGATTAATTTGTATCTCTCAGCAATATTGCCCGTGTATTTTCTCATTGTTAACTGCTCAGGCGTGGGGACAGCCTCTTATTTTTCTCTGTGCTTGTATATTCCTTTTGTAGTGAGTCCTGAAATCTCTGTGGTTTCGAGAGTTGTATTAGCATGTGGTGCTTACATGATAAAGTTTAAATCTTTCAGAATACTTAAGGGGATATTCTGATTCTGGATAGCTGCAAACAAGTGTTTAATATATGATAGCAAATGCTGGATTATTTTTCATTTCTTTATTTCACACAAACATGAGGTATTATTCTTATTGTGCTTTATGTTGAGCGGTGAAAGTCTTCACAATGCTTTTCAAAGCTGAAAAAATGAAGAAATAATACATCCACACTAGTGTAGGTCCTCATGAGCTCACATTTTAATATAATCTGTATGAGTTTCCAAGAATAAAAGTCATTCTAAATACATTATTGCTCAGTCCTTTTTTTCTCATAATCCTGCATACATTGTTCGTACTTAGCCATAGAGAGAGGAATGTTCCAAGAGTTCTGTGGACAATCTGAAGTGGTTTACATTCTGTAGCTATCAGGAATCCTAATGCAGATAAACCTGATCCAAGTGTAAGTACTGGGCTGCAAAGTCCAACTGTAGCTTAGCTAGCACAAGTGAAATGGAGGATTACCTACTTGTCCTTTTTCTCCTTGCTTTGCAGTTGCATTGTTTTGCTTCAAGAAAGTACCAGTAGTTTGCAGATGAGAATAAATGAAGCAGGAAACGAAGTTTGGAGCTCTTTTGTTGTTTCTTTAATGTAGGAGTAAGGCCCAACATTGTTGTTGGACTTTTAAACTTTGTAACTGATACTTTTAACATGAAGATGATTGTTACATGTGGTTTGGATTTAGTTCTCCAGTCGTAACACAGTGTGGGGTTATGCTTTCATTTAAGAAGTCTATCGCTGTTGAATGTCTAAAAAGAGAAAAAAATCTTAAGTATAACCAAAAATTAATTCTAAAAATGTTAAGATTTTTTAATTTAATTTCTATTATTAAATTTCATTTCTATTTTTACCTACTGCTGGTTTTTTTCCTTGAAGTCATTCTATTAATTTGGTACTTTTCTGAGAGCTAGTGTAGGCAAGAATTAATTTCTTGTATAGAAAAATAGGCATCATAAAAAAAAAAAAACCACCTTCTTTGCAATTGTGTAAAGAAATAAAAATAGCATAAATCCACAGGGAAAAAAAAAAAAGCCACTTTAAAATTATTTAATGTCTGAAAAGCCTATGGTATAGGATTCTGATCTGAAAAAGGATTATATGGTTAAAAACTTGATTATATACTCTTATTTTTGCATAACCAGACAAATGTAATGGATCAACATAAAAAGGTTGAAATTAATACAATTGCATCAAATTATTACTGGTTATTATGTAGGAGAGATGTCTGTGGTGATGTCTGGTTCTAGAAGTCTTTTCTGATATTCGCTTAGTCCTTGTCAGTACTGGTTGTCTCTGGAGACTGAAAGTTCTTCACTACAATCTTTAAGAATTAAGTCTATTGTACCTTGCTTATTAATTGTACAAACTGAAAGAGCAGCCTGCTAAACATATGCATTGGGAAGCAAGATTCCTTAAAAGCTGTTTTAGAACTGTTATCTTCTCTATTCAAACAACTGCAGATGTGTTCTTGGGCTGCTGTGGTTGCACCTGAAGAAATATGAAGAGCAAGCTTGCAGTTCTAGATATTTTGTTTGAAAATGTTCAAAACGGACTTGAAATCAGAAAATTACTTCCTCCTTCAGCCAGACAATCATCAAATAGTGTATTTCAGCAATGTTCTTGTAGCTATTGCTTTTTTCACATGGTAACCCAGAGACAAGAGTGGCAGGTAATTGCAGCTGCCTCTATTAAGGCTTGAATGACTATTCTGGAAAAGTATCTATTGATCTTTTGAAGTGAAACCCTTCAGTTTGTAGTTCCTAGCCTACACCATTCATGCCTGCCCTCCTGTGCAATGGTCTAATTCAGAAAAATTGGTAGTGGTAATAGGGGGAATATTGCTTAGTAGCTGCTGGCTGTGCAGAAGAAGTAAATTAAAACTTGTGAGCCTTAAGCATTAGTAGGCTGTCTTCTACAGAAGTTAGTAATAGAAGCAGCTGTGAGAGGGACTGAGCCAGATTCCCAGCTTCAGGGAAGTCCCAGGGACTTCCACTCCCCCCTCTACACACCTTCGCAATATTGATAACAAAGAGAAGTCAAAGTGTTTCAGGAGTGCCATTTTATATAAACAGAAAGACTGCATGAATTTCTTCTGGACACTATGTTTGTGTGAAAATTGTTATTGAGAAAGTCATGTGGTAAGTCAAGGTGCAAAGTAAATACAGATAACAGGAGTTGTGTGCAGGAGAGAAGGTGATCATCTGTGCATTTCTTATTCTGCTGCTATGCTTGGTGCCATAGTATGCTATTTCAAGAAGAGTGCGTGAGCAGATGTAGTGAGTGCTATTGATGGTAGGTGGATAAGGATTAAGAGTGCTGTGGCAAGGAACTCACAGAGAGTGAAAGAGACTGGATATGTTGAAGGCTGTTCAAGGAAACAGTTTTCTTTGTGTGGTACTGAAAATTCATGTGTTGGCTTCAGAGTGCACCAAAGAAGCAGTGACATAGGTGGGCTTTCAGGTGTCACTGAGCACAGAGATACACTTGCCTTCCAAACATGCAGTTAAATAATCTTTTTTTCTCTACCACAGTTTTTATTTTTGGGGGAAAAAAAAAAAAAAAAAGGAAAAAAAAGGAAAAAAAAAAAAAAAGAAAAGAAAAAGCCCAAACCAACCAACCAATCAAACCCCCCCAAAAACCTGCATAGTAGTTAATGGGATATAGTTATTATTAGCATGTTGGTCTATTTGAACACAGCTGATGCAGGACAGTGGAGGAATTATCACATATCAGTTTTTTGCCATTCTTGTTTTGTTCTGAGCGGTGAACCCAGAAATCACAGTGTAACACAGCAGAAATTAGTGGGCTGATGACAGTACTTAAGGAGGGAAAATGTAGAAGTTGAAGATACAGTTGTGGAAATTGAAAGTCCCAGAATGACATACTGTAAAAAGGAGATGCATCTTTGGTATTGGATAGGCAAAGAAATCAAGTATATGGGTTGGGAACGTTGAGCTTATCTACCAGTCCAGATCCTCAATAGGAAAGAACTGCTGCTCAGAAAACCTCCACAACACCTTAGCCTCATGGATTTAACTACACAATATAATTTTGTAACTAGCTACCTAGACAAATGCTACAACTTCTTGCATAAGCTTTAGTTCCTATGCAAGACCTTTCCACAAAGATCTGATCTTTTCCTCATTATATATGAACATATACATAAGTATCTATGAAACCTGTGTCAATATTGACCTACTTTAAACAGGGCTCTTGGTGAGTCACTGATAGTTCACCTTTGAGAGAATTTACTCTTTCCAAATATTAATTGACATTACAGTAGTTAAAATATGACACAGTTGCTTGTGTAAAGATGTAATTAGCAAAAAATATGACTTGTTACCAAAGCAATAATATCAGTTCAGATTGGAGCACATAGGATAACTTAGTTTGTTTCATTTATGTATGCTTCATCTTTTCATTTTTATTTTCACCATGAAAGCCCCAAAATACAAAAACAATTAAAGGAATCTACCCTTTTTTCCTCATGAGTTTTCTCTGCTCTTATGGTACTTAATTGTGCCATTTATCCTTTTTTACAATAATGTTAAAATATACTATCTTATTTTGCATTGCTGCTTTAGATGGCAGCTCCCACAAATGTGAGGAAGTTTGGAAGAAGCTCCACAGCTCATACAAGAATAGATCTATAGAGTGAGAATAAATATCGTATGGAAAACATGACAAAAAGATGACACTTCTTCATTGGCACTAGACTAGCATATTGAAATCTTGCCAGGGTAGTCATTACAGGTATATAAAATATATATAATATATAAAATCCTGATGACCTATGTTCCATTTCAGTTTTGCAATTAATTCAAGACCACAGTGTCTGGTGATGTTTGCTAGACAGCAATGTTCAAATTAAAAAAATTGCACGTGAGCTGTGAAGCAGAGGGAAAACACTGATGAAAGCTTGCAAGCTTATGCACACACACTGGGCTAGGATGTAAAGTAAGTGATAACTGTCTTACCTGACCTCATAAATTGATGCTGAAATTTTATGTCAGCTCTGTATGAAAAGTACCTTAATTATGTATGGATACAGTTTAAATATGACTTTTTAGTCATTTGCCAGAGTTAGCTTCACTCTCCTCATTTTGTAATGCTCACAGTTGTAGTTCATTTCACTTTCTGATTGCAGCAGGAGTGATTTAGCAATGTTGGAAACTGTTGTATTTTTCTTGTCTCCAGCTGTAGGTTAATGATGGAGATTAATTAATCTTAGAATTATTTTGGCAAATAATTAAATTAAATGGCAAAGCATTCTGCTTGTTGCATATGTGAAATGAATATAATCTAAACTAGCCTAATTAGGGAGGCCTCATAAGACCTTTTTCTGACAAGTTTTTCTCATGTTTCCAGCTGTAGAATGGTAGTGCATAGCAAAGACACATAAAATAGTGCCTCAGATCATTCCTCTGTATCCAAATGGGTGCTTAACATGCTATAAAACAGCTAACCCCCAAATGTCCTTGCTTTTTTCTTCACAGAAGTGGTGCAAATTAGGTTTCTACATTGTCTCAGTTTAGCAGAAATCATGTGTTGTATAAAGTTAAAATCCTTGACAATGCAGAGTCATTATGCCTTTTTAAAATGTGCTGTCTTTAGAATATGTCTTATTCAGCAGTAACCTATTCCTGGGGAAGTTATCTGGTAAAGATTCCCAGGTAAAAAATCTGACTGAGATTTAAAAAAAAATGTCTTTAGATCACAGCACAGTCATTTAATATTTGCGTGACACTGGGCTAGACAAATGCTTTGCATCCCTCTTCAGCAAGCTCAGTGTTTGGTAAAAATGCATCTGTTCCCTCTTCTTTTACCATTTTTTCCCCAGTGGCTATTCTGTTGCTTTAGGAATTTATTGTTTCTATGAATAGGTGTTTATACATATTATTTGAAACTATGTTTAAAATGCATGTGAGTGTATGTGCATTTTAATATACATATGTATATATTTCTTTTTACATTTTAGAGCTGTGATGGCCAATCACCAAGCAGAAATTCAGAGTTTGAAACTTGATAATGATTCAGTTATAGAAGGAGTAAGTGACCAGGTACTGGTGGCAGTTGTGCTCAGTTTCACTTTCATTGCTGCTCTGGTATATACGCTTTTAAGGTGAGATTATGTTGACAGGAATTAACCAACATACCTATGCTTGTAAAATTTTAACTTTCTCAACAATTTTTTATATTGGTATATTAAACAACTGTGATTTTTGATATTAAGGAAATGATTGATTACTTACTCTGTTTAATCGCTTGGGCAAAGTTTCATTATTCAGGTAGAATGAAATGATTAATTTCTCAGAAGTGAAGTTTAACTCTTCAGATGATGAAACTGAATAATGTTCACCATTCCTTAAGACTGAAGATGGCTGAATTTACAGTTTGTATGACTGGTGTGTCTGCCATTTTTGGTTACAAAGGACAGATTTGTCAGTAGTCACTCCACAATCAAGATTGGATATAATCCACCAATATATGCTCTAGTGGCAGCCTTCTTCCATAGAAAAGACCTCAACAAAACCCCAAACATGAATAAATTGTCTGATTCATTTTATAAAAGAATATGTTGGAAAACAGTGGGCTGTAATATGCTTTCCATAAAGCAAAATACTAAGGTCAAAATTCAGTAACTGCAATGATCAAGTAATTGAATCTGGTTTTCATTTCAGAGTTTTGCCTTTCAACTTGACAAACTCGTTAGCTTATATATTTTTGGAAAATAAGTCATTGCCGAGTAGGAGGTATTTGGGAGCAAGCTACAAAACAAATCAGTGTGAATGCTTGGTTGGACTGCAGGTCTGTGCTGCTATTCAGGACCAGGAGATATCAGAGGAATCTAAGAGAAACATACGCGCTTCACCTTGCTTTTCTTTCCAACGTTGTTTCAGTTGTTCAGATGACTTCAAGAGTTCCTTTTTTTTTTCTCTCTCTCTGCTCTTACAATTTTTCTACCCCTTATATTGATATTGTTAGCATTTGTATCTTGCTTTTCCTTTTTCTTCTCTAGTTGTGTAAGACAATACAGTAGTCTGTGTATTCCTTACACTGTGTCTATTACCTCAATCTCTTTGCCACCCCATGCTTCAGTATGTGACATCTGAACTACTTAAGCTGGGTAGGAACAGGTCCTGGATAAAAATACATGAAAGAAGGCTTAGGGTAATGAACCAGGTTGTAGGAACTGAGTAAAAACTTCAAGTAGGCAGCAAGGAGTGTAGGCTGCAGTGGATTTTAGGGGACAGAAGTGAAATGTGTAAAGAACTGTTAAGGGATATGCTGCTATACTTGTTTCCAGAAAGGAGAACTCAATGAAGCATCACATGAGGGCATGAACTGAAGGTCTCTGTGCTTTTGGTGGAAGAACTTATTAAGAGTAGTTAACATATATACCAAGTTGCAGATGTTTAGTTCAGTCACTATAAGATACTTTTGCAAAGCCTGTATGTCTTTGACTTACAAATTTCCATAAAACGCAGCTAGCTTTTCCATCGTCTTTTAATCTTGTGGGTAGGTTGTCACTTTACCAATGAGACTGTGAAAATTTAATTTATCAAACGAATTAAAGAGAGCTTGACCCTCTGGTGCTTTCTGTCGGAGATTCCCTACTTGTCTCAGGTGATTTACCCAACCCATGTTTATGTATCTGCAGTGTTAGAACTTTTCCTCTTAATTTCTATCTCATCAAATGGTTTCATTAGAAGATTAAATTGATACTGTCAGCAGAACTGAGATCTTAATCCTTGGAAATTAACAATGGTCATCACTGCACAGTAATACACTAGTCCCCATAAGTACTGTCCCTCACTTTCCCAGTGTGAGGCTGCACCCTGAATGAGTAGGCAGCCTTCCTCCTGGTCATTATAGGTCAGTGGGGCTCTCTGTGATACATGCTACATTTTTCCACGTCATAGAAAGATTATGTCCATTCACATGTTAACACTTAAAAATGGGGAAACTAGAAGACTCCACATCTAACTATTTCTTTCTGGCATTGATAATGCCTCTAATTACATAGAGCCATACTGTTTTTAATTTATTTGATTTATTTTCTCACACTAATTGAATAACAGAAGTTATGAATTTGATATGTCTTGACCTATGCTTGTCCCCTTCATGGACACTTGACAGTATTCGCTACCTCAGCACCTTACACATAAGTGACAGTTGTACATACTGTACCTCTACAGCTCTACAAATTTTCTCATATATTCAACAGAGTAAAAAATGAACACTTTAGCAGAAAATTTGCAGTAAGTTGTTTGTGAAAGAATCAGAATAAACTGGCTTATAATTCACACTTCCTATTTGTGTGTGATTTTAATTGAATTTCAATATATATCGAAGTCCTGGGAAACTGAAGGTGAAAAATATGCTAATTTGTAGCATCTGAATAGGAAAATACTTTCATACATGTAACATGAATGACAGACAACATCCACGAAGTCTGACTCATGGAGACACAAGACAGGCAGGAAGGGTTTTAATGTGAGATTCCCATCTTGTAACTTCCATATATGTTACCCACATTTGTGTTAAATAAATTTACTTTTTACAGATAAACATGTCATTATTAGCATGAGAAATACGGGGTTTGTCTGTTCCTCCAA
>JASSUY010006622.1:0-15928 GCA_032466535.1 Forpus xanthops
AGAGCACACTGCTGGCTCATGTTCATTCTCTCATCAACCAACACCCCCAAGTCCTTCTCCTCAGAGCTGCTCTGAATATCATCTCTTCCCAACCTGTAGCTGTGCCTGGGATTGCTCCCACCCAGGTGGAAGACCTTGCACTTGGCATGGTTAAACTTCATGAGGATGACATCAACCCACCTCACAAGTGTGTCAAGGTTCCTCTAGATGGCATTCCTTTCCTCTGATGTATCAACCAAATCACACAGCTTGGTGTCATAGGCAAACTTGCTGAAGGCGCACTCAATCTCACTGTCCATGTCACTGATAAAGATGTTGAATAGGACCCTTCCCAACACCGATCCCTGAGGTAAACACTCATTACTGGTCTCCAGCTGGACATTGAGCCATTGAGCACAATTCTTTGCGTGAGGCCATCCAGCCAGTTCTTTATCCACCAAGTGGTCCACCTATCAAATTGATGATTCTCCAACTTAGAGACAAGGATGTCATGTGAGACACTGTCAAATGATTTGCACAAGTCCAGGTAGATGACATCAAATACTCTACCCCTGTCTATCAGTTCCGTAGCCCCGTCATAGAAGGCCACCAAATTGGTCAGGCAGGATTTCCCCCTAGTGAAGCCATGCTGGCTGTCACCAAGCATCTTGCTGTTTCTCATGTGCCTCAGCATGCCTTCCAGGACAATCCGCTCCAAGATTTTGGCAGGCACAGAGGTGAGGCTGACTGGTCTGTAGTTCCCCGGCTCATCCATTTTCCCCTTCTTGAAAATGGGGGTTCTATTTCCCTTTTTCCAGTCATCTGGAACTTCTTCTGAACGCCAAGATTTTTCAAATATGATGGGCAGTGTCTTAGCAACTTCATCTGCCAGCTCCTTCAGGACCCGCGGATGCATTTCATCAGGTCCCATGGACTTGTATACATTCATGTTCCTAAGATGGTCTCGAACCAGATCCTCTCCTACAGTGGGCCCAAGGTCTTCATTCTCACATTCCCTGCATCTGCCTTCCAAGACTTGGGTGACATAGCCAGAGCATTTTCCAGTGAAGACTGAGGCAAAGAAGTCATTAAGAACCTCAGCCTTCTCCAAATCCAGGGTAGCCAGTTCTCCCGATAAGGTGGGGAGGGGGCCCATGCTGTCCATAGCTTGTCTTTTATTTGCATTGTACCTATAGAATCCCTTCCTGCTATCTTTCACATCCCTAGCCAAATTTAATTCTAAGTGTGCCTTAGCTTTCCTAACCTGGTCCCCAGCTTCCCAGATAACATCCCTGTATTCTTCTCAGGCTGCTTGTCCTTGCTTCCACCTTTTATAAGATTTTTTTCCTTCAAAGTTTCTTCAGCAGCTCCTTATCCATCCAAGGAGGTCTCCTGGCCCTTATGATACATTTCCTTCTAGTTGGGATGCAGCACTCCTGAGCTTGTAGCAGGTGATCTTAGAATAACAACCAACAGTCTTGGGCTCCCCTGCACTCTAGGGCTATATCCCATGGAAGCTTACTAAGCAGGTTCTTGAAGAGTCCAAAGTCTGCTCCCTACAGAAAGTCTGCTCTCTTTATATTGCTGTGCTCCAAGGATGGGCTTGAATACAGCCAGCATATAACTACAACAAATTCTAGCCCTAGGAAGTTACTCATCTGTTTTTTATACTTAAAGTTTGCATTTAAATATAATTTAATTAAATACCTACATGATCTTTCTCTGGTAATGGACAACTAACAAGGTAAAGAACAGGAAGGAAGCATTATATAGCCTATATATAATACAACTGTGCAACATACCTAATTGCTGACCCTATGTGTACCTCTGTCTGTGTATCTTTTTTGGCAGATGCTGAATTAAGCCCACAGATTGGAGAGGTATATTGGATTACATCATTAGAAGTGGGATTTTTTGATGGTCAAGGAACTTTGAAGAAGTTAAAGATTGTACCTAGAGCAATGATAAAAGCAACACTAATTACAAATGAGCAGAATCTCTCAGCTTGTACTAAAGGGCATAGAGAGAAACGTTGGCATAAAAAAATCTGTAGCAGAAAACAATAGATATAGTAAACATGAAATAGAGAGAAAAGCTGGACTCATTTCTAGCCCAGTAGCTAATTCTACTGTTTTGTTTTTATAACATGGGCAAGATTAACTGACAGGAGCCCTGTAGATCAGGAAAAGACTATTTTCCCCTCCACCTGCAGCTATTAGCAGTCCAACTACTGATTTTATGTTGTATTTATGATCTGATTAGCAGTTTTTTACTTATACTTAAACCATCAATATCCTTCAGGTGAAGGGAGATAATCTTCTGTTTTGATTTCTTTCACAGCATTGAAATCAAAAGTCATTGTTAGCTGTTTGCAGGAAGAAAAAAAAAACAAAAAACAAAACACAAAAAACCAAACCCACAGCAATTTCCTGCCAAGCCTCCCATAATTTATTATAGTGAATTACACTTCCCTTAAAAATGATCTTTGGGTGCCAATGGAATTCCAAGCTCTCAAAGAATATTGAATATTTTTTAAATACAGGTAAACTAAAGAAGGAACTTGAGCCCTATACTACTTAAATATTGCTTCAGTATCTCTGATGCTTTTGGATCACTCCAAGTCCTTCCCAAGAAAATTCTGACAAGGAAGAAGATAATTTAAAGAAATGCTTGTGTGAGCTGGTCCATGTTGCTTGTTCATGAGCTTGTTTTATTGCTTTGTAAAATAACATAGCTGCTCAGGTGCTATATATGTCAATATAGAAAATGGACCAGTTTCTATCTATTGCCTTTGAGGGCATGTGATCTGGCATAACATACCTCTCCCCAGCATGTTAATAAACTTTATCTCCTCCTTAAAATAAAATAGTTTCACTCATATTGTCAACTGGAAATGTCTTTTGTCATGCCCTATACCCATGCCCAGGTTTGACCAGCAGTTTTGCCAGGCATGCAGCAAAACTATTCAAGAAAATTGTTCCAGAAAATAAGCAGTATTGCAAACCACTTTTTAAGCCTGTTTAGTTCATATAGTTATAACAGCATGGTAAGGCTGTTATAGTTTGTGCTCTGAAGAGTAAAGTATTCCTTCTTGGTGTGTGCACAATGACCAGAAATGTTGGACACAATCCAGACATACAAGCGTCAAAAGAGCTGAGTGGTCTTCTACACAACCAGTCAGTAGTACTTATTTCTGCTTTTCCTGATCTTTGCAGCCTGGCTGGTTGCATGGACCATTTTGTTAGAGGGACAGTATAACTGATAAGAGTCTCATCAAACAAATGAGCATATGTATCTGAGGGGTTTCATTTCAAAATCAATTCCAACTGGCCCATTTGAGTCAAGGATCCAAGGTAGTAGGACAGGGAATTAGTCAACATCTGTATATTATTACACATCTATTGGTCCACATTAGTGCTATAGACCTTATACATTCAGGTGAACTTCCTCTTTTAGTTCATGTGCATCTCTGAAGAGCAATTTTAAAAATATATGTATCATAGTGGTGTATGAATTGTTCAAATCTTGATATCTACATACTGCTTTGTGTTGGCCTTCATCTGACTTAAATTTAAAATTACTGCTCATTTTAAGTCTGCCTATCTGATGCTTGCAGCAGATGGCAAAGTTGACCATCTTGCCAGTAAGATGTAATCTGTTACAAAATAAGGTAGGATAGAATGCAGATGATTTAGAAAAGTAAGTCAATTTCGTCATTCAGGAATGTAAATCATAGAGATGTAATATTCTTTCTGAAACTTCTTAATGATCAGTTACTAAAATAGCCAGACTAAGAATGCTAGACTTACAGCTGCAGCTTCTTAAAACTCATCAAAACTAAACCCTATGCTCTTGAAATTGTAGTGCATTACTATGTGTCATGCTTACCACCGGTTTCTCCTTGCACAGCAAAATTTGCTCACTTATTAAGAAGACTCTGTATACATACCAGTAAGTAACCCTTTTTCCAGTACCTTCAGTTAGCAACAAAAGCCAGATTAGGGTCTAAAAATTCATACTTAAAAGAGAATAAAATGACGAGCACCTGAAGAACTGATCACACTAGCTCAAGAGCTCAAGTTTCCACTTGAAAAGATGGTAAATTCACTCATACCATTTGACCTCCCAACAAGTTAAATACAGTTTGATACTGACAACTAATAAATTTGCACAACCACACATACATGGAAATTTTAACCTCAAGTTACTGAAGAGAAAGCTAGCCCCCATCTCCTTCATAAGTCGTAAGAATTAGAATATTTTTCTTCCTTAGAAGTCTTGGCTTCAGAGTAAGAAATATACAGTATCGTTGTGCTTTGTTAAGTATACCAGCTGAAGTGATGACTACTCAGTAGCTGGAAGGTTCTCAAAAACCTTCCAGTGTTGGCTTCATTTCACAGGTCACGTCTTGCCCATTGTCATTACTGGTCTTCTACTTTACATATACTCCTCTGCCAGATTATCTTGTGTAACAGCACCAGACACACTGTTACTACTTTGGAAATCAGATTGTACTGGGAAATACTGCAGCTCTGAAGCTGAAGGTAGTAGAACTTTCCAGCATTATCCCTAAGTAGAGCTCCTTCACCCTAATCTGAGGAATGTCTACATGAAGCTGATTCATTCACTGATTTAGTTCACTTACTGCAGTTCCAAACATAAATATATAGCCTCTGCAGTGTTAAAATTTATCAACTTTGAATTTTTCTAAAAAATGTTTTGTAACTTTCATGAAGTAATATATTAATTCAGTTAAATCAGTTGATTTCCTCTGCCAAGATGAGTCCTCTTTGTTATGGATCCCTCCTTTGGTTCATCTAAATCTTATGAGCAATAAATATTATTAGAATTATAAATATTTGTTTACTTGCAGCTTAGGTATACCTGGTAAGTACAGACACTGTTTCAAAAACTTGTATTTTAATATATTCATATGCATGCCTAATTTAATGCTACAGTATTTTATACATTTGTTTTCAATTACAGACCTTGAAACAGCTCACTCAAAGGCAAATCTTTGTAGTTCTTTTTGTTCATCAAAGTCTCCTAAAGAGGGAACTTGAAAGCATCATTAACTGCAATTCATCCTTGATCCTTTCATCCCTTCAGAGCTTATTTAAACTTCAAAGTCTTGACCCATTCAAATGATTTGAACAAGTGTTCTGAAGCTGCACAAGATACAGGACAACCAATGAAACTTCTCATAACATGATCTTTCTTCACTGTGAAATTTCCTAGATGGGAATGACAGAAAAAGCCTGTAATATTTGAAAGAAGAGAGTCATGTTAAGATTTGTTTTATGAAAGAGCAAGATGGACCTTAAACCATAATACTCTGGAAATACCCTGACCACATTTTTATTTCAGTCTTATAAGCAGATCAGAAACTTATCATGTTTACTGTATTTAGCATATATGTGATTTTTTTTCAGCATAATCATATACAAACACAATCCCCAATGGCCAAATTCAGACAAACACAATGAAAGGCAAATCAGTGACATGGTTCATCACGCCTGGATGGAACTTTTATTGGCTTTACCCTAAAACTGAACAAAAAGGGGCTAATTGCAAAGCTTCAGTATCCTACACATCTTATTCCTCACATCTTTTAAAGTTTATTATTTAGTTTACATTCTTATTTACATTTTATTCCATGCTTATCCTTGTTTCAGTCAATTCCCCTTATAACCAGCATAAAACTGACATGACTGTATTAAAACCCTGAATTTTTTATGATTAATAAAGGTTTCTGGATTTACATAAAGATGAGAATCTCATTTTCATTGCCTTTTAAATGGCTTGTAACCCCTCCTCATAACCAAGAAAATCTTGACAATTGGACTGCAAAGTACCTTAGCAACTAAAATTTGCTGTGGTCTAAAAAGAGAAAAAAAGTGTCATCAAGTAGAAGTCCCTTAGATGGCACTAGTAGTGCAATAGCAGTGAGCTAGTTCCTATTGACCAGCAGTATCAACCAGCTTCTCAGTGATGCCAGAATAGAGTGAGAACCCTTCTCTCTTCCAGGTCCTGAATAAGGGATAGGCGCTATTACCAGCCTTGAGGAGTGAGAGGACTGCCTGGAAGGCACTATTCTTCTTGTGTTTCTTCAAATAGTATAAAAGAATCTGGGAAGGGATACAGCATATATCAGACCTGGCCATTTATTTATTTGTTTGCACTATTTGTTCTCTCGCAGAACTTGAGAGAGCTTGGTATCCAGAACAAGTGACTTCCAATGGGTAGGTATGCTGCAGCCTTTGAAAGAGCAGTTGTAAGCTACTATTTCCCTAGTGTAAATTTCAAGCTTGAATGCTTTTGAAATTAATACTGTGCAATGTTACATTATACAAACTCAGTACTGTATAAGAATGTAATTCACACTTATGTATATTTTCTATCATTTTATGCCTAATATATTCTATATAACTATATATGTATGCATATTTTCTATCATTTTATATCTAATATACAATTTTTTTTCTCATTTTATCAATGTAACCACTACCTCTTTAGTCAAGGAAAGTACAATTACTTCTCATTAGTATTATTGATCGCTACAGACCAAGCTGTAGTCATACACTTGACTAGGAAGAGAAGAAAAAATACAAACTCGAAGGGACCAGTTTTGTTAGAGTGCAACCCATGACTGTGACACACAGCTACATTCCATTTTCTATTTAGTCTCATTACTTTTGTAATGAGTTAGATTAGAATCTCCTCCAAAAATTTGCAAGGTAACCCTAACATGCCTGTATCTTCCTCCAGCTCTCATTTTTAATAGTTGCTGTATCGGATACTGATAATTACTCATTCAGCCCCTAAATTGGTACAATTAATGAACATTCTTGTTATCTGTTGTAATATAATATAATTTATTAAAATATGTATGCATAAATGTAGCATTGTGTTATGTGAGGTGCTTTATATGAATGAATTACTGAATTGAGAGGAAACAGGATCAGGCTACTTACAGAGGAAAAGAGACAGAAGAAGATAAATCCAATGTTTTGTATCTTTATACTCCTTTTCAAGCTATACTATGGCTTTGGGATGAATAAAAGACCTGACCAGTGGAATATAACTGTGAAAGAAGTTTCTCATTTTCTTATCCTAAACTTGGCAGGTTACTCCCCCAGCCCAGTGGAAGTGTTCTTGCAGTCTTTGCAGAGGTTTTCCTTTTTCCACTATAATATTTAGAGCCGAGTCTTTTTCCTCAGAAAAATGTATTTCAGTATCTTCTTATCAGTTGAAAGCCCAAGACTACAGGCTTTCTTTATGATAATAAAAAAGTAAAAAATTACAGTTGTAGGCAGTGTTTTCTATGTACAAGCCACTTTGTAAACCAGTAATTTCTACCACTGGAATCTCTTAATACCATAGGTTTTAGGCAGTATTCTCATTTCTTATTTTCTAATACTCTGCTGACACCTTCTGGAATATGACAACATTTTTTAACTTTATAGTAATATTGTGTACTGATTATCGTGGAGTCAATACAGAAAAATGTCTGATACTGCCACATGTATTAAACCACAAATATCAGTACAGCTTTTAATTCTTACTATCAGTTTTCACTGATTTTAAATTATAAAAATCACAGAAAAAATTAGGAAAACATAATAAAAAGAACTTACATTGATGGACAGGATCAAGTTTCAGGAATAAAGCTATAGTGCTGCTACTACTACTACTGACTAGGGAAGCTGTGAATCCTCCATCGCTGGCAGTGTTTAAGGCCGGGTTGGACATAGCCTTGGGTGGCATGGTTTAGTAGGGGGTGCCCCTGCCCATAGCAAGGGGGTTGGAACTAGATGGTCTTAAGGTCCTTTCCAACCCTAACTGTTCTATGATTCTATGACTATAATTCTAATTAAGGTAAAATCACACGTATTTTAAAAATGTTCTTTATTCCCCATGAATATATATGAAGGTGGAAGTATTGAAGCGCATATGGTTTCACCACCTAAGTGTGAGCATGACCCAGTTAGCCATGACCTGTATTTGAAGGCTTCAGGAGCAACACAAGATTTATGAGAAACTTTCATCCTTGTGGACCTGCAGCAGGAAGCTAGGCATCCAGTGCCTAAAATGATAGCAAATACTTATATTTAATCTGCTGAATATTCTTATTGTCATATTCAAATACAGTTTCATGGTCAATAGTTGACTGAAAATATAAGTAATAACTGAAATAATATAAATAATGACTGAAAAAAATAAAAAGTTATATTTTCTTCTTAAAGAAAAAAAGATTGAAAAGGATGTGATTCATAAAAGTAGCCTCTCAGATTCCTGCCTTTGATGCAGTCACAATAATAATGTTGCGCAACAGTGATGAGAAATCTTTTTACTTTTTTTTTGAGAGAACAATTTCATTCTATGGGTTTTTTAAAATCTGAATGGTTTTATATGCACTCTTTAAAATTCTGATAGAACAGATTGTCGCTAGAAAACAATAATTCAAATAATACTTTCAAAAATTGGCTATGGATTTATTCACATGAATGCACAGGAATTCAAGAACATTTTTACTTTGACTTTGTCTAATAATAATGTGTTCTTCTTTACATGTGTTCTTTCATTACACTGGATCCAGCTACCTATTGAACAAAAAACACCAGCATAATCAAACAGGACTAAGGAGACCTAGGGGCTGCAGTCAAGCGGGACAGCCTCTTAGGTAATTTTCTACTGAATGCTGCCAGTCAGAAGGAAAGGCTAGCAGAAACAGGTATATCACACATACCTGTGTCTGGCTGTATAGCTGGTGCTGCCAGCAGGATTTTGGCCTCTATTACCATGGATATATTCTTCAAAGACTGTGGGTTATTGCAGAGAGATGAGATACATTTATCAAATAAGGGCAATGAAAACTTTGTTAGTAGGCTAAAACTAAATTATTGAAGTAGCTTTAAGCTATATTATTATTTTGAGAGTGGTGTTCAGAGCTTGGAGACAAAACTAACTGAGGGGACAAGCTGTAAGTGCTATGAGTATTACTCCCACGTTCCCCTAAAAGACAAGGGAAATACGACATATCAACTTAAGTCCCCATATGCCAGTACTCACATTCTGAGAAACAACAAGAAATGAAATCATCATGTGCATTCTCAGAATTATGGTATCTTTGGAAGAACAGAAATTTTGTGAGATAGCTCATGTGATTCAAGTGTTGCAGGCTATTCAAGTAAGACAGAAAAAGTAGAAGAGGAGTGTTTGTGAGTTATACTAAAGATCAGCTTGACCCTCTGGAGATTCCTATAAACCAGATGAAGATCTGTAGATGAAATGGTCTGAATTTAGGGTACTGGAGAAGTTGATTTATAAGTAAGGGTTGAACCACATGATCTCCAGAAGCTCTGTCTAACCTAGATTTCTGTATGTTTCTAATATGAAATACTATTATTAATGAAAAATGAAGTCTTTCATGAGAGAGAATGGGAATATTCCTCACTGGGAAATGATGTTATGAGTGCTGTAGTTCATGCAAGTAACTCTTTCAACTGGATTCATTCTTCAAACAACTGTGAAAAGTTACTAGATGTCTGCAGAGAGGAAACAGTCCAGGAGGTCCTGGTTGATGAGGGAAAGGCAGTGGATGTTATCTCCTAGGCCTTCAGTATAGCATTTGGCACCATCTCACATGGTATTCTCCTGGAGAAACTGGCTGCTCATGGGATAGGTGTATTCTTTGCTTGGTAAAAACCTGGCTGGATGGCTGAGCTGAAAGAGTAGTGGGGAATGGTTTCACATGTAGTTGGCAACTGGTCACTTGTGACATCCCTCAGGGACTGGTACTGGGGCCAGTCTTAATATGTTCGCTGACAATCTGGATGGGAGGACTGAGTACTCCCTCAGTAAGTTTGAAGATGAACCAAAGTTGTACAGGAGTGTTGATCTACTAGAAGCTAGGATGGTTTTGTAGAGGGATCTGGACAGGCCGGATTAGATGGGCTGTGGCCAATGGTATGAGGTTCAACAAGGCAAAGTGCCTGCTCTTGCATTTGGGCCCCAATAATCCCATTCAATGCTATAAGCTTGAGTGGCTGGAAAGCTGCTTGGTTGAAAAGGACATGGATGTGCAGATGGGTTATGCCCTAAGTAGGTCAGAACAACTTTCTAGCTGGCTCAGAGAGAGTTCAGACCTTTCAGCTTATTTGTCTGTAGAGGTACTAATGCCCTGAAACTTTGTAATCCAAAGTCTGCAAATTCTAGCTTTCCATAAGTTATATTTGACTATATCTCCTCTTTAAGATATACAACTATATTTTCTTGGCATGGTGGGCAATTAATTAATAAAGTATCATAAAAACACTGTGCAAGCTAACCAAATAACATATCCATTATATTCTGTTATAAGCAGTTTTTATAGCTGCAGAAGAAAAAAGGGAAAAAGGCTTTAAAGTTACTTCTTAAATGAAGACTTTTTTCTTCTTATAATACCTAAAATTTTGTTTTCTTTTCAGCCAAAAGAAAAAAATAAAACTTTTGAAGTTAATCTACTTCATGAGGCAATAGCTCATCCAATATCCAATGCTAACATAAACTTGAACTTTTTCCCTAGATCTCAGGAAAAAATAATGAAAGACCTATCCTTTATCTAACCTCTGACTTTTTCCTCTGGGGCGTCTGAGATCCTCTTATTCTCCTCTAAATCACTTGGTTTCACACCATGAATGTTGACCTTTTTAGTGGTAATGAACCTTTCATCTCTGAATAACTATCTTGTGAAAGCTGTTGGTAGAGTTCATTGTTCACAAGAGGAACCACATCTCTAAACAAAAATGAAGAAGCCCAGTTTTTCGCAACTAGTGGTAGCAGAATTATGCAATGAAGTAGTTGTGCCACTTGATGGAGCCATTATCCAGTTGACAGATAAAACTTCCTGAAAATTAATGCCTGCGCCTGGAGCTGTCAAGAGATGACCGAATCTACTCAATTATCTAGACATTCAGGAACTAGTGAGCCTGGGTTACATCAACCTGCCAACTTTAGAATAAATCTTTATACTATTACCATGATAAACTACAAATTAGTTTCCTGTGTGAGTCTGGCCTGGGATCAGCACCTCACCCTTGATAGTTTTGTGGTTTTGTTTTTTTTTTTTTTTTTAAATCTGTCCTACTTAACATTCATATTTTGCTTATAACTAATAGTGTGCTTTAAAAAGTCTTTAACAGAACTAGAGAGGCTTCAGCTGCTTACCTTCTTTACTATTTTGCTACTTTTATGTTCTTTCCAGTGAGGAAAACAAACTTCCTAATCCTAAAGTCAAAACAACTGTTTGAAGAGCTCTGGCAATAATATAGGAAAATACTATTATCTCTGAATGTTGTGAAAATTCTTATCTTGTTTTTGCAAGCTACTTCTCTCCCTTACGACTTGCGAATATCTCACATTTAAAGTTGAATGTAAGTAGATATACATTGGGTTCTACTCCTTTCTGAAAGAGGCACACTTAAAACACCAGAACACGTTGTGAACATTTGATTAATATGGCAATAAATTATTGGTAGTCATTTTCAGGCTTCATAGAAGGTGACCTAATGAATATAAAGAGAATATGAGTAATACAAAAATAATGGGAAAATTTTCTATCAACTTCAGGCTCTTCACAGACTAAATTAACAGGGAAAACATTGAAGGACATGTTTCAATTTGTTGTATGCTTATAAAACCAATTTTCCACCTTCTCTACTCTAAGGGAATCACTGATTGGAAGTGCTTCCTAGTTTCAGTGGAAAGTTAGTGCAAAACTCTATTCAGCACTAAAATTAACTGATACTTTAGACCATGCATGGCATTTCATTCAGGAATAAGAAATGGAGTAGGGGCATGCTATACACCTCCAGAAATTAAGTGCTTTGGGAGGATGATGATTAAAAGAAGGAATTCACCAGAGCATGATAATTGCCTTTCACATATGTATTGTCATTTCTCTGCTCAAAGGAAAATATAAGCATGAGCAGAAAGACCTTATATATAAAGTTCCACATAGATAAAATAAAAATCACCAATTCCAAGATTGGACTGCTTTCTCATGTGGTATAAAACTGCAGGCTGAGTTGAGCTGTTTGATGATTTACAGCAAAGTAATCTGACAATACTGGAGGTGGCAGATTGATGAATGTGCTATACTTAGCACTATATAAAAAGCTTTCTCATTGCTTTAATAATTTCTTTTTCCATTTGCACATGCTTTTGTAACACCTTATGAGGAAACTTTTTTAACATCTCAGGTTTTTAAAATATTATGGGCAGCTATATTAGCTCTCCTGAGCCTTCTATTCTCCAGGCTTAACAACCCTAGCTCTCTCAGCCTGTTTTCATAGATGTGCTCCAGCTTATGGTTATCTTCATGGCCCTCCCATGGACTTGCACAGGCAGGTCCACACTGGGGACCCGAGAGCTGAACACAACACTAGGTGGTGTCTCACCAGAGCAGAGTATAGAGGCAGCATCACCTTCATCAACCTGCTTGTCATGCTCCTTCTGATGCAGCCCAGCATACGGTTGGGCTTTCTGGGCTGCAAGTGCACACTGCCAGGTCACGTTGTGCTTCTTGTTAGTCAACAGTTCTGGCTCCTTCTCACCAGGGTTGCTCTCAATCCTTTCTCTGCTCACCCTGAAGTTGTGATTGGAATTGCCCCAGCCCAGATGCAGGACCTTGCATTTAGTCTTGTTGAACTTCAGTAGGTTGGCCCTGGCCCATCTCTGGAGCCTGACAAGCTCTGTGTGGATGCAACTCTTCCCTCCAGTGTGTTGACTGCACCACGCAACTTGCTGTCATTTACAAACTTGCTGATGGTGCGCTCAATCCCACTGCCCATGGGGCCGACGAAGATGTTAATGAACACTAATCCCAATACTGACACCTGAGGGATGCCACTTGTCAGTGCTCTCCACTTGGACATCAAGCTGTTGACCATAACTCTTTGAGTGCAACTATCGAGCCAGTTTATTATCCATCAAGTGGTCCGTGTCTCTACAGTCCAGAGACAAGGATGTCATGCAGATCAACGTCAAAGGCTTTGCACGAGTCCAAGTAGGTAACATCAGTCATCAAGGTTAGCTTGGATATACATGAAGAAAAATAATCCAATGTTATTTATATCAGTTGACTCTCATCATTGCTCATGATGACAACTGAGGAAATAAAGTCCTTGTTTCTTCATAACATGAATGATTTGGATGGTGCCCTTTTCAGAACTATCAGGACAGTATGTTCATTGCACAAAATGTTTATGTATCAGAAAAGAGCTGTTTTCCATCTCTGCAGCATGCTCTCCATTAACCACAAAGCAGCCCAAGAAAAACCCATTTTCTTGTAATTGTGTGATTCAACAACAGGTTTCTTAATAGTCTTTTACCATGGCTTTGATAATACTAAGTATGTGACAGTCAAGTGTGGTTACTAGAAAATGCAGAGGCTAACTACAGTCCCTGACCTTTCAGCTACTGAGCTTCTATTTCCAATAGAAAGACAGGAATCACTGGCATGAAAACCACCACATCCTACATAAACTATAACAGTTTTATTAAGTGCTTTGTTTTGTGTTTTTAATGCCAAAACCAAGCTGTTTCTTCTTTTCTGTGGATCATACTGTTCATGATTACTTGGCAGGCAAAGAGAATGTAATTTTGGCTACAGATGCTTTGTTTGCCCTCCAAGCTCATTTGACATCACACTGGTGCATTTTGTCAGGTTATCTTATCTCTGCTCTACCCACAGCTATACAGCTTCCACTTGAATTTGGGAACAGATCAAGTGAGTCTGCAAGAGGCCAAACATACAGTTCCTGGGCAGTTTACAATCTGAATTTCCTACTAATAAGGCCAGATTAACTGAATTTATTTTGCACACAGAGGATACAGGGTGAGCTACTCTTTGTTACAAGAAAAAGCAGCAATAGTAGGCCAGGAAAACTGGGCTGTGAGCCATGTTTTTGTGCCTCTGCAAAAACACCATCAGCAAAGCCACTCAGGTTTTTCCTGTCTGCGCTATTTCTTCTCTCATGCCGCGTGATGCTGTTTTTCTACCTTTCTCATACTTGCTCACTGCCATATATTACTCTACATAAACTCCTCTTTTTGAGCACTTTTAATTCCAGCAAAGGGTCAGCCTTTGCAATCCACCTGGCACAGAGTTCAAAACCCCAACCAAAAAGCAAGTAGACATCTTAAGAAAACATACAGAACACAGGCTATACTGTAAATAAATAAACTAAATGCTTATATCTTCCAGCATAATTTCCAATGGCAAACTTTGTCCCAAAGGCTACTGGAATGTGTCAAACCTCTCCTCTCATAGCAGGACATGGGAACATTCACCAACCTCCACAGGCTAGAAAGATAGCTGCAACAAATAAGCTGAACCTGCAAAAGAACAGATCAGAATACTAAATGTCAGGAACTCTGGATGGGCCCAGAGGTCTGTGAGAAGGAGTCTCAAATTCACATTCTTTACTAAAGTGCTTAGAAATTGTTCCTGCAAGCATTTTCTAACCAAGACCCAGTTTCATTAGACAGCTTCTGCCGCTGCTTCTAGCTGGCCAGCTGAGTCAACATATGCAGCATTTAATTTTATGCGTCCATGTTTACTGGAATAGTGTCTCCTGTATGAAGAAGAGTTAATCTGTACTCTAGGACTCCATAACTAAGAATAATTGTTGCAGCGCAGATACCATCTGTTTTGTTCTCTAATTACATTACTTTCCATAGTATTTTTTTTCTCTGCCAGAAACAGAAAGAGTTGGGAGAACATAAACTTTTACAGATCCAGGAAAAACACCCAAATATATGGCATTCTCCATCATCTAATGCCCATTGTGACTATTCTCATGAAGTAATTTGAATGCAACAAGTACTATTTAACTGATTATGGAGTAATGGCCAAAACAGATTAACATTTTGTTGTCAGCCATACAGAAAGACAATTTATACAGCTTTTTATTTACTTTGGCATAATTTTCTAGACTTGATTCCAGTTTTGTGGCCACATAAATCTGCAGAAGTCCCAAGTACCATTCATATTTATGAATATCTCAGAGACTTCTCTGAAATATATTTATCAATTTATAAAATCAAGTGAAGGCATAAGTGCAGTAAAAAAACTTTGCACTTGCATCGTTATCGAGTCAAAAAACTTTTACACATTGAAGCATGTTTGCATGCAAAATATTAATTCTACCCTTTTTTTATATATTTGATAACAATACTGTAGTTGTTTTCACATTCTTTATAACAGCATACTGTGGGTTATTTTTAGGGTTTGTAACCTTTCCAAGTATTTACATAGTTTTTAAAGATCTGCAACTAATTTTTATAAAAATATTACATTAGTTTTACTAAATTACCTGTGCTTAAATAGGCTTCTGTATGCAGTATCAAATTTCATTAAATTTCTTTGCTAAAAAGATCTTCATTAAAAAAATAAAAATTATAAAAAATTAAAATATTTGCAAAAATCACATAAATTGGTTTAATTCCTTCTTTTTCCCTTGTTTTCCAGTACCTTGCAATACAGAACTTCATACATGATAAAATCAAACACTCTTTACAGTCACCCCTGAAATTAGATCATCCCTTTTGGAAAATAACTCAATAGTTATTGGTTACCCAAATACTTGTATTTTTAAAAACCTTCCCATATATGAATAGTTTCAGGGCCCAAGCTGGCCACAGGATGACCTAGTTTGTTTTTACCTGACCCTCCTTGTTTATTATCCCTTGGCAGGCAATGCCCTTTGTAACACCTCTGAGAGACAGCAGGGCTAGGCTTAATGAAGGTTAAAAAGTAAATGACGCATTCTCAGTCCCCACTTGACTTGAGTAATTGGCTGCCACTGCTTATTTTACAGCCTTCAGAGCAAATCCTTAGGCCAAAAAGTTAAATGAGCTTAAGCAAAGCATGGCTAAGCTTTTCTTGCCATTGTCTGGCAAGTAA
>JASSUY010006622.1:19142-31036 GCA_032466535.1 Forpus xanthops
TTAACTTTCTGAAGCTAACAATTCATTCAAAATAGAAACAGAGGTGAGGCACAATCATAATCTGAGTTGTGGCTATGCAGCACTATTGAACAAAACCACATTCATTAGAGACTGAAGTAGTCTCACTGTTTTAACAGAATATGTTGCCTATTTTCACATAAATTCTTTGATTAACAGAAGGCATCATAAGATTTTTATTTTTTGCATTTTCTCACTAAGTAGAGCAGTGATGTAATCATGCTAAAAGCATTTTCAAGAGGAACTGTAAGACTGTAGCTTTTATATTTTATCTAGGAAAACCAATACCAAAACAAGCAAAAAAGAAGCTACCAGTGTTAGTATAAGGATAAATACACTGGTAGTTAAAACACAAGTATTATAGGTCTCACATAAATAAATTCTTGGCATAGATCTGCAAAGAAATTTTAGAATTATAATCCTGAATGCTTCCATGCCTATATGTATAAAAGTGTTTAGCTCCTAAAACTAAATTTTCAGCACCCTTAGGTGCGTAAGATGTCTGTGTAATAGAACAGAAGGAAAAAAAGTATGAGATTCATAGCAATCACCACAGTGAGCAGTAGGATATCTAAGACAGACTACTAAAATCAAAGATATAAGAATACATGTAAAGGGTTTTTCTTTCTTTCTTTCTGGCCTATCCACATTTTCATTGCATTCTCTACATCTGGTCTATTTGGATGAGACTGAAAATTTAGCATTGCAAAGATGGCCTCTCCTTACCCCTGCTCCAGGCTGGATTTATCCACGGGCTGCATTCCCTTAGGGGTATACCTGCTTCAAGTGGAGCTTTATCTAAGAGCCACAATTTCTTCAGAAGTATACCTGCTGCTGCATAGGCTCATCTACAGCCACAGTCATTCTGTGTAAACCTCTTTCAGTGTGGCCTCATCCATGTGCCACAGTGCCTTCAGAGATATACGTTTTCCAGCATGGCTTTACCCATGCCTGCAGTGCTTCCTGGGTCATACTGTCTGTCGTGGGCTTTTCCATGACTGCATACTTTGAGGGGCTCCAGCATGATAGCCACTGATCCCTCAAGGTGTACCTGCTGCAACAAGGACTTATCCACAGATTCTTTGAGGTATACCTTCTCCAAAATATACTCACCTTGCGCACAAAAACCAGCAAAGATACCCTTGCCATCTGCCAGCCCAGGTGCATCACCATTACTGTTATCAAACTGTTCCCAGGTGCAGCAGAGTAAGATGATGAGCAGCACAACACCACAGGAAGCAGCAAAACCAAAAAGCAGCTACTAATGAGTGCTAGACTCTTAATATATAGTAAGGCAAGTAAGCTGTATAGAAAGTATAGGAGCTAAACAGCAATAATAGCCATAAATTCAATCTAGGAAATTCCAATCTGTCATTGTCTTAAACTCTTCAGGCCCCACAGTGAGTGACAAAAAGGACTGTTTTGCTTTAATCTCAGGTGGCAACTAATCACCACACAGCTGCTCACTCACTTTCCCTGGTGGTATGGGGGAAATAATTTGAAGAGCAAGAGTGAAAAAATTTATGGGTTGAGGTAAAGATAGTTTTTAATAGGTAGAGGAAAAACCACATACATAAGTAACCAGAACGAGCAATTTGTTCAGAACTTCCCATTGACAAGCAGGTGCTCAGCCTTCTCCAGGAAAGCAGGGCTCCAATCACACGAAACAGTTACTTGGGAAGACAAACATCCATTGTCACTCCAAATGTCCTCATTTCTTCTTCCACCAGCTTTATATGTTAAGCATGCCACCATATGCTATGGAATATCCCTTCAGCCAGTTCAGGTCAGCTGTCCCAGCTGTGTCGCCTTCCAGCTTCTTGTGCACCCCTCAGCCTACTCACTGGTGGAATCGTGTGAGAGAGGCAGAAAAGACCTCGAGTCTGTGTAAGCACTGACCAGCAACAACTAAAACATCCCTGAATTATCAATGCTATTTTCACCACAAATCCAAAACATAGCCTCACACTAGCTACTATGAAGAAAATTAGCTCCATCCCAGCACAGAGGGACAGAGGGAAACACTAATTATTACAGTACTTTCTGGCAGTTGGCAGCATGTTCTGTCATTCATTTAGTTAGCTCAATATTTTGAAATATTAAGTGCTCTTCTCTGCCTTTACAGTTATAGTGGTAATCAGGCAATCAGCCTATGAATCAGTTGGAGCAGATGGACATAGTATCAGACACATTCTGACAGACAACTATGCAGGTCTAATCTGGTCTCATGTGTCTACAGTGACAGGAAGATGATCCCCAAAGACATGTAAGCTCAGGCGAGCCGGTGTTCTAAGTAGTCATGCCAGTTTCACACAGGTAATGACAATGAATAATCTCCTAGATTTTGGGGACTTTGGACATAAGAGGATCAGATACTCACTGTCGTAACTGTCATATTACTGACTTTTTCTCCATCAAATTCTTCAATCACTAACTGAACTCATCTAAGTTTTTAACAACCACAGCTTCTTTTGCAGCTTAAATATGCATTATACAAAGAAAGATGTCCTTTTTATTTTCTTTTCAGACAGATACTAGTTTCATTTAGTGCCCTAGGTATTAAGTAATTCCCTTCCCTCTTTTCACCTTTTCCATTCCATTCACATTTTAAAAATCTCTATCATACTCCACCCCCTTATTTTACTTTTTCCAGACTGAATAGTTTCATTGTCTCAGAAAGTCATGTCACAGTTTTGGTCATCTTTTTCTTCCTTGTAGTTTTTCCAGTTCCAATATATCTTTCTCAAGACAGGAATACTTTCTGTTCACTTATTCCTTTTTCAACTGATATCAAGAATTTGTTTTATTGAACTATCTATTATAAACCTGAAATCCCTTCCCTGTGTTTTTATGGAGCACACTATCATGCGTGTAAATTTTGGAGAGTTCGTTTTCAAGTGCATAGCATTACTTTTATCTAAGCTGAACTTAATATGCCATTTTCTTGAAGAATGTTGGAAGGTCCTTTTGCAGTTTTCAGAGAGCACTTGTCTTTATTGTCTCATGAATAAGAAGTCAAAAAATTTTGTTGCCTTGCTCAGTCTCCTTACAGTATCACATACCAGCAGCCTAAAAAAGACAGGCCACAACACATTTCCTGGCCACAGTCTTTTGTGTCTGTACCCTCCCTCCCCTCTCAAAAATTAGCATTTATTTCAACGCCTTATTTGTTCTTTTCTCAACAGTTTTACCTTAATTTGAGGACCTTTACTTGTATGCTGTGACTGATCAGTGTTTTTAAGAGCCTTTGGTGAGGGACCTTGAGATACTTTAACCTTTAAAATACTTTTGAAGATCAGAACAGGGAGGGTAGGCAACAAGATGGAAAAATTTACAGCACTTACGTACTCTGGGAGACTTTTACTGAAGAGGGACCTGGCTGCAGCATATCATGGCACCTTTTTGCTGCTTTTGACTGCCTTTTCTTCCTGCAAACCCTAACATGTAAATCATCCTCTTCCACAGCCAGGTCTTCTCAGAAGTAGGATATTGTTAGGGACATAGGAGCTGAATGGGACTTTGCAGTTCAACTTGGAAGCTGTCTAAGAAGACAAAGACCTGCCCACAGGACTAGAAGCCAAATCTTAGATGGATACACTTAAGTTGTTCCAATCACAGAAACCCCTGGGATAGAGAGAAGGATTTGAGAAGAAAGTGTAACATGTTGGACAAAAGAAATTTCTGCTTTAAATACTTATAGTTTTGCTATTTCATCCAGGAATTATGGATCCCTTTATTTAGAGTTACAGTGGTCTAGATTCTTGTGGGTGAGTGTGTGTACTGATAGGAATTAACTTTTGAGGCTATAAGTTGTCAATGTCCTTCAGAGAACTTCAAGAAAAGGAAGGAAATCTTCTTCAAGCCACTGTAAGACTCAGGGGCAGCCATGTATACAATTAGCCATTTCAATATGATGGGAAAAAATTATAACTGGAGGCAATCTAGAATGAGATTTTTGCAATTAGAGTATTCATTCACTTAGTAGTTGTTTCCTGGAGCTCTACTTTTGTTTCACAAATGAAGGATATGAATATTACATTGTAAATTAATTGACGCTTTCTAATTTTGCTATACTTTATTAGAAGAGACATGAAGAAAGTCTAACAATTTTCTTAAATTTTGTCAGACAAATATATGTAAGGTAATTGATGCTCTTTGATCATGTCTCAGATTGATCCTTAACTGATTACAATTGAGACTAATTTGCTTTCCTAACTGAATAGCCTTCATTCTCAATAAAACTCTTTCAGTGAATTTTACTCAGCACTTGCAATGGTGTCTTTGAACACTGCAAACAACCCAACTCATATTAGTTAGACTTCAAGTCTGAATTAATTTCTTTCATGTCTATCAGAATATTCTCCTGCAAGCTTAAGTTTCCAAGTTATTGAAAGTTATTGTTTGCTCTTTTTCTTGTGTGTTCCCTGAAGATATTGCAGAAATGAAATTGCTATTACAGAAAGAGCTCTTTTTGGTTTTGTTTGGTTTGGTTTTTTTTTTTTATTTGTTTTACAATCCTTTTGTTGGCTTCAGTTTCTGAAAACCAGCTGCTCATGTGACAACTTGCTTGACTAATTTGCAAATATGGTGACTACTTAGAGACCCCAGCAATTCAAATGAGAGCTATATGAATTCACATAACTGTTCCAAGCAAGAAATACATATAAAATTTGTCCAGTTTGAAAAGCTCCACAAAAGCATTTTTTATTTATTAACCCATAGTTTTTAATCTATTTTTAAAATAAAGATAGCAAAGTAATATATATTATTATAATATCTGCACTTTAAATGCTGCAACTACTACTTTATATTAATAAGCTTTTGTAATCAAATATGCAGGTGTAGCCATAAATCAGGTGAAGAAACAATTAGCTGAAAGTACAAGGGCTCAGTTTTGTACACCTGAGTGAGTTTGGAAAATGTAGCTATAAATAGTGTTATCATAATGATAGGGAAGACATGGAAACATTAACTTTTTACTCCCTGTTCAAATAAAGTTTTTAAGTATGTGTGAATCTGAGAATTGATTTGGATGGGACTACTCATGTCAGGATTAAATGCAGTACTGGGCTGGGACCTGATGAGGGAAGTTACTAACTTTCAGTATCTCTTTACAGCAGCAAAGTTTAGAGGCAAATTACTGAATGCATTCAGATGCCTAAAGAGTACACAAATGGGATATTCAAAAGGTACCACAGGATATATCTGAAAAAGGATACAGGGACCACCTAAGTGAAATATTAAGATTAATTTATGAATTTAAACCCAAAATTATAAACCTAGAGTCTTACTTATTTGAAATGCTACCCTCACAGATTCCAAAGCCATTTGGCACCTAGAAGTTAATCAAGATTTCAGCAATGTAATGTAGATTAATTCAGACCAAATGCAGACAACAATTTTGAGCTAGTTATCCTAAATACCCTTAATAGTAATTGCAAAGAAATAGAAATTTTAGGATGGTTTCTCTCTCCAAAAACAATACAGGGTACCTAGTCTGATGTAAATACTAAATTAAGTGGAGGAAGGAAGAATATCAACAAATCAGTGAAGAGAAAGAAAAGTGATTTAGCATGCTAGGATGTATAAATGAGAAATGAAATCTGTTTTACTGGTGTTAATAAAAGAATAACAGCATATTAAAACAATACTTATTTAAGAAAAAAGAACATCGTAAGAATTATAAGACTGGGCATTTTGGAGACTATTAAATGCATATAGAAGAACCAAGCTGTTTTAGGAAACACAGACAAAGTAATTGCTGATATGGATCATAAACTAGAAGACAGGATTCCAATAAAGCTAATACAGGAGCAAGCAGTAAGATAAGAAAGCCCGGCAATAAGAATAGGCATTTGTAGGTTTTACCCCCAAATTTTTGTTCTGTAAGTTTCAAGACTTCCTCACAGTCAAGACAAAGCCCATCAGAAGTACACTGGAAACACTCATGATATCCTGTCCTCCCATTACCTAGTGCTGCCTCACTCTTCATTGTAGCTCAGTTTCATCCAGCAAGATTGCTCCAGTGTGATTCACTCATGTGGTCACAAGTTCTGCAGCAAATCTGCTCCAGCACGGGTTCCTTTTTCCACGGAAATCCAGGTCCTACCAGGAGCCTTGTCCAGCATGGACTTCCCATGGTGTCACAGACTCCTTTGGGCACTGATTGCTCTGTCATGGAGTCCTGCATGGGCTGCAGAAGGTTGTCTGCTCCACCATGGACCACCATGAACTGCAAAGGCACAGTCTGCCTCACCATGCTCTGCACCAGGGCCTGCAGAGGAATCTGTTTCAGAGCCTGGATCATCTCCTCCCCTTTTTCTTCACTGACCTTGTTGTTTGCAGAGGCATTTCTCTCCTCTATTCTCACTCCTTTCTCCAGTTGCGATTGCAGTTGCTGTTGTGCAGGGTTTTTTTCATCCCTTCTTTAATATATTATCCCAGTGGTGCTTCTGCCATCACTGGTGGGCTCAACCTTGGCTAGCTGAGGGTAATTCTTGGAGCCATCTGACACTGGTTTCATTGGGCACAGTGGAAACTTCTGGCTTCTTCTCACAGATGCCACTCCTGTAGCCTCACCATGGAAACCCAATAGAATATTTTATGTTTTGGTTTGGGTTTGGTTTGTTCTTTTTTTTTTTTTTTAAATATATTTCCTTGGCTCTGTCGAGTTTAAGTTCTTCCCACTTCTTCCTGATCTTGTTTCTATAAGCATCCACAAACTCATCACAGAATGGTTGTGATTACCACTTTCATGTTCTATGATAATCCTCTATATAGAAGCTTTGGCTCATAAATTATTCTCTTTTCATCATGGGAACTTATCAAGTAGTTGAGAATTTTGACACAGGTTAAAATGAGCCATGCTATGTGGATATCACCTGTATCCTGTGGAGTTACATAAAAGAGATGACAGCATATTCTGAGTGTTTATCCACCAGCATGTAATAAAATTGTGGACTTGGGAATCACTGCATTGACAGAGGTATGTGAGTGTCCTTCTAAGACAGGAGTTGAAGAGTCTTTGTGTTCTCAGTATGCCCATGAAAAAGTGAGACTCCACATTTGAGCTGAAGTCTCTTTTCTGAAGCACCTTGCATTAGTAATGAAGGCAAAATGCCTTCCCAGATATATTATAACTTTCTTATGATTGAGAGCAATTCTTATTTTTTTTATGAAGCTGTGTAGATTTAAAAAATGTTGTGTGACTAGAAAAGAAGTAAAGCAAAAGTAGGACAAAGTCTGCTGGCCCTAAACAAGCAATACTGAATATATGAGCTCCTGAAAATCTACAGCCAGACTGATTTATACTGATAGAAATCTGTCTCTAGCTACCATGGTGATCAGCATTCAGTCTGTGGTTTGTATATCAGGAAATGACGGCTCTCTAACAGAAACCAGAGAGAGCAGTAATGCCAGTAATGAGCTCCCATGTTCTGGACTGCACAGTAAGTTTCTTAGTCATTTTCTTTCCTCTGCTTCAGATAAGACTGAATATGACATGAATATGATATGAATAAGACTGATATGATCCCAGAGACAGGAGAGGAAAAGATATGGGGAAGGAAAAGTGTGTAATTTAGAGAACAATATAGCAAAATGAGCGCAAACTTTATCTCCATCCCTTTCTCACCCCACAGTGCGCTCTATTTTTTCTCTGGTTCAGCTGCATTTTGTAACCACCATATACAACTTTGGACTGTACAATTGTTTTCAATATGTCTTTTCTTAACAAGGGGGTGTGGAGTGTGATCTCTGGGTTAAAAATTCCTAACTTTACTCCTGACACTTCTTCGTAAGATTACAGAGACCTTCTATGGAGAAACATTTTAGAAGAGTTGAACCTTAAAGAAAGATGCTAGTTTTCGTAAAAGTTACCTCAGAATCTGCTTAGCAGAATCTGAAATGGTGGTCACAAAATCTGATTCTTCTTTCAGAATTCAGGCACAATCTACAGTGTATGAGCAGAGTGTGTCATTTGCCACGTTACTGTTCCTAGCCCCTTAGTCAAACTCTGATTCAACAGTAGGATTCATTTATGTAAATTGAAGATTATTTCAGTAAAGATGTCTTTATAATTACACACAGAAAATATTTCTGATGAAACGTGTCTCTCCATTTAAAATGTTATTTAATTTTAATTTTGTATTTATTAAAGAAGGGAGAAATGCTAGAGTTTTTCAGCTTCATCACACCTTAGTGGACAACGAGGTCAGATCCAACATCAGAGATGCCAATGGTGAAACTTTCCTCTAAGTTTATGTAGCAAATTTCATTTCATAATTTTCCTTCTCTTTTGCATATGTCAAATTCTTCAGGAAAGCACAATGGACACAAGGTGGAGCCAAAGACTCTCAAAACAAACTTTTTTTTTGTTTGGTTGGTTGGTTTTTTCTTGGTTTTTTTGTTTGTTTTTGATTGCTTGTTTGCTTTTTAACAGAGCTTTTTTGAAAGAGGTGAGTGAGCACAAGCTTCAACTCCATCATTTGAGGCAAGTTTTTGATTTAAAGTGGAATCTAGCTATTCCAAGGGCATTAATATATTTTAATAATGGAAAAAAGTTTTTCAGTCCATATTCTGCTTTTAAAACACACATCCAAATTTAATAAGAATTTTTTTTAATTTATAGAAAAATCAAAATTCTCAGTGTGTTTATGGATATTTTTTTCTGGAAAAACACCAAACCAACTCCCCAAAAAAATAAGCCCCCCTCCTGCTCTGTAAGCTTCTTTTATTTCTATTTTACTAGGTTTTTGCCTGATTGAATATTTTATTGTTTGGATTTAAATTTTATTTTATATCACATATCATATTTAATTATGATATGTGGAAGAAAAGGGAATCATAGCCTAGATTAGTTTGATTTATTTTTGTTGACACTAAGACAGTTTGGAAAGCAATGAGTAAAGTGAGAGAGAAATTAAAGCTCCTCTCATTCCAGTGTGAAATGTTAAATCTTTAATCCTTTGAATTGGGTTGGTAAGGATTATCATTACCTCATGGAGTAAGCATATTTTTTATCATCTCCTCTCTGGCTTCAACAGCATGGCTCACATCAAACTGTATTTCATGCCCCTGAAACCTGAGAACATTTATTTTCCTTTCTTTTCCTGACAGTACACTTGAAGGATCAGATGCCTGATAATATTTCACAGCTGTCATCATCATCTAGTTCCACCCACATATACATGCTTTCATAAAACAAATAAAAGGGACTTAGGAAATTAGGGTCACACTCCTACTCATGTTAATAGCTCCAGAATTTAGTTGATAAAAAAGACTGAGACTTCAGAATTAGCAATGCTAAAAATGAAACTGATTAATTACATATCCAGATTCTCTGTATTTTCCTTTTAGTTTTATAACAAAAACATTCAGAAGTTTATGCAAAAGGAATCATACAAGACCTGATGTCTTCCTTCAGCTATTGCCTGAGTTAATACTTTTGCTGTTGGAGGGTTCCCATGCTGCTGTTGAAAAGAAGTAGGAATATTTCAAAGCACTCAAAACCAAACTAGCTTAATTCATGGCAAAACCATTAACATTACATTATTATATTACATCTCAACATTATTAGTAACTGTATTTAGCTGTTGAGATTTAAGTGGCCCATATTAAAAATGCTGACTTGAAAATTATTTGCATATTTAGCTATACAGAAATATTGATATTCACATACAGTCAGTGTAAAAACAGCTGTGAATGAAATATTTACTCTTTTTTGCTCTGAGCTAATAAAAAGAAAAACAAGAAAAAAGGAAACAAGCAACAAAAAAAAAAAGGAATTATCTCTAGGGCTGACAGTGTGACAGAATGGAATAGGGAATACTTTCTTCCCTGTAAGTGCTATCACATGCCTGTACAGAGATGAATTAAAGTGCCTGTCTTATCTCCTGGCTGCTTAAGAAAAACCACATATAAGCAACAAGCACCTTCAAAACCATACAAAATAATGCTTGTTTCATTCTGCCTCTTCTCTATTTTTCCATTAACAGTCCAATTCTCACAAAGTCAGCTTACAGGTATTAAAAAAATAAAAGAAAAGGAAAAGAAAATCTTTGAGGAGTTTGGCTGGGTTTTTTTATCTTCAAGATCGTTATATTCAAATAAGATACCCAGCTCAGTACAGTAATGTGAAACTAATAGTGAAAGTGATAGAAGAAACAGGAAATTTGCATTTTTCCCTTACTATTTCTGGTCTATTTGTTTTAATTTTTATCTCCTGGAAATGGAACTCTCTGACTGCTACAGCTTAGGTTTAGATCTGGGCAGGAGCCCTAAGCATAAAAGAAAATATGCTGAAATATAACCAAATTAAATATCCTGAACTGGAACACTGAATTTAAGGACTGCAATCTGCCAGCCAGTTGCTTTCAAAGCCATTCCTTTAAGGGGGGTGTGGAGAAACATGAAAGCTGTGTACTTGAAAGAAGAAAAACACACAAAATGCTGTGGCAGATTGTTGCAGTGAAAATAAATCTGACTTCCCCACCACATTCAAGTCAAGCTGCCTCAAAATTCTGAAAGGATTCATACAATGCAGGGGCTGTATTAAGCACAAGAGCATAAAGTAGTTCAAGTACTACAGTCAAGTGAAATCACTGCATTCAGTGTCTTCTTCAGCTCTGCAAGTGAAGGAAAAGACAACACATCACTACAAATTAACTTCATCTGACTGTGCTTTACAAAGTGAAAAGAAAATTAACACAAATAATAAAGCATTTACTGTCAAATTAGTTGACAAAACTACTAAACAATTAGATTTTACAGATTTAGAATCAAAGGAAAGAAAAAAAGAAATATGTAGAATAAATTCAAATTGCTTTTTTTCCATATACTTAGGACAACTGGGAACTGCTGACCTGTCAACCCTTGCTTCTGAGCCTGGGAAGATCATGGAACAAATCCTCCTAGAAGCCATGCTTGGATATATGGAAGACACAGTGGTGATTCCAGACAGCCAGCATGGCTTCACCAGACTTGTCCTGCTTCACCAACTTAATGGCTTTCAGTGATGTAGTTACTACATCAGTGGACAAGGGAAGAGCTATGAATCCCATCTATCTGGATTTCCATTAAGCCTTTGGCACAGTCTCCCACAACATGCTTCTCTCTAAATTGGGCAGATGGATTTGATAGATATACTAATCCGTGAATAAGGAACTGTCTGGATGGTTGCATCCATGGTGTCAGCGTTCATATGGAGGTCAGTCATGAGTGGTGTCTCTCAGTATTCGGAACAACACTCTTTTGTATTTTCATCTGGGCATAAACAGTGGGATAGAGTACATTCTCAGTGAATTTGAAGATGACACCAAAACAAATGGTACAGTTGACACACCTGAGGGATGATATGCCATCCAGAAGGACCTAGACAAGCTCAAGAAGTGGGTTCATGTGAACCCCATGAGGTTCAATAAGGTCAAGGGCAAGGTCCTGCAGCTGAGCTGGGGCAACCCCTAGCATCAACAAAGGGATTGTGAGCAGCCCTGTGGAGAAGGACTTACAGGAACTGGTGGATGAAAAACTGAGAAACTGAGCTGGCAATGTGTGCTTGTAGCCCCGAAAGCCAAGAATATCCTGAGCAGCACCAAAAGAAATGTGACTAGCAGGTTGCCCCTCTTTTGTGCTCTGGTAAGACCCTACTTGTAGTACTGTATCCAGCTGGGGTGTCCTCAGTAAAGACATGGACCTGTTGAAGCAAGTCCAGAGGAGCGCCGCAAAAATTATCAGAGGGATGGAGCACTCATCCTATGATGAAAGGCTGAGACAATTGGGTGATTCAGCCTGGAGAAAAGAAGGCTCTGAGGACACCTTATAGCAGCTTTTCAATGCTTAAAGGGGGCTTATAAGAAAGACAAAGACAGACTTAATTA
>JASSUY010006622.1:41727-54507 GCA_032466535.1 Forpus xanthops
TCATAGAATAGTTAGGGTTGGAAAGGACCTTAAGATCATCTAGTTCAAACTCCCCTGCCATGGGCAGGGACACCTCCCACTAAACCATGTCACCCAAGACGCTCTCCAACCTGGCTTTGAACACAGGCAGGGATGGAGCATTCACAACTTCCCTGGGCAACCCATTCCACTGCCTCACTACCCTCACAGTAAAGAACTTCTTCCTTATATGCAATCTAAACTTGCCCTGTTTAAATTTTAACCCGCTACCCTTTGTATTATCACTGCAGTTCCTAATGAAGAGTCCCTCCCCAGCATCCTTATAGACCTCCTTCAGATACTGGAAGGCTGTTACGAGGCCTCTACGCAACCTTCTCCAGGCTTAACACCCCAACTTTCTCAGCCTGTCTTCATATGGGAAGTGCTCCAGCCCTCTTGTGACCCTCCTCTAGACTTGCTCCAACAACTCCATGTCCTTATGCTGGGAGCAGCAGAACTGTGCACAATACTCCAAGTGAGGCCTCATGAGAGCAGAGTAGAGGGGCAGGTTCACTTTCTCCAACCTGCTGGCCATGCTCCTTTTGATGCAATTCAGGATGCTGCTGGCTTTCTGAGCTGCAAGCTCACACTGAAGCCAGATCGTGTTCATTTTCTCATTGACCAACACCCTCAAGTTCTTCTCTGCAGGGCTGCTCTGAATCTCTTCTCTGCTCAACCTGTAGCTGTGTCCAGGATAGCTCCAACCCAGGTGCAGGACCTTGCACTTGTCATGGTTAAAGTTTATGAGGCTGGCATCAGCCTACCTCGCAGGTATGTCAAGGCCCCTATGGGTGGCATTCCTTCCTTCCAGAATATCAATTGAACCACACAGCTTACAAATAACACTACACTTCTTTAGAGGATTGTAAATTTAAAGCGATCAGCTTCATAAGAGACCCTGTCCCAGTGTCACATCACAACTCTTTCCATATGTGCAAAGTTTCAGAGTAAAGGCAGCTGAGTAGAATTTCTGTGGGCATTCTTTGGTTGTAAATACTACTGGAAAAACAATCTGAGGGATGGGAAGGCACTTCTAATTCATTGCCTAAACAAATTGATCACAGTTTTATAAGCATTTGCTTCTGTTATCATAAGGCTACAGAGTTATTCAACTTTGCAACAGCCAGTGAATTTTGATGAGAAGACCTAATGTCAAAACTCCAGTGTTTACTTGCCAAGATTTACTTTCCCACTAAGTTAGAAGACAGTGTGCAGTGGTAACCTAATTGTAGCGGTAAACTAGAAGGAAACACATTTCAACAAGGATAGGAAAGGAGAAGAAAACAGAAAAAAAAAAAACAAACTGAGGATTCAATAGATTCATTGCTGGCTTTATTTGTACTGGAACAATGAAAATAAAATTTCAAGCTTACAGAAACAAAAACAAGAAGTGGTTTCAACATAGAATAGCAGAAAATTATGACCTCAGATTGCTTTTTGCTGTAGAATTCTGACCATTTTCCCCCACCTTTTTTCACTGAACTTCAGCTCTCTTCCATGTCTTTTTGCATAATCTTTGTTTCAACTGCTTTACAGAACTTACCATGCTTACCTCCTTATTTCTTCTCTTTTTTCTTTTCTCAGAAGTATCACCATCACACAGTAACTCCCCCCAGAAGAGTTATTAATTTTATTTTTATTTTTTAAGCAGTAGAAACTGAGCAACCTCCTCCATGCACAGTAGGGATCAAGAGGGAAAATGATGGTGCTACCATGACTCTAACAGTCAATATACTTGTTTTGTTGCATATTATTTCCCTTTCTCCAACATATTGTTTGTCTTGTCTATACAATTGGTGGTTTTATAGAGGTATTATCTTATGTCTGCAGAGCCTCATGTCAAAAAAGGGAAGGAGGAGGTGAAGAATTGCAGTAATAATTCCTAACTATACATTGAATTGAAATATAAGGATAATGATGGTGAAAAAAGAAGAAGATGAAGCTCATGTTCTAAGGTGACTGAAGGTAAGTATAAATGGACATGACAAAATTGTTAGTCTTGTGTAATGCAATGACTCCAAAATGACTGACTTAAGGCAGGAAAACAATATTGGTATTGTAGTCAATGCAAAAAGCCCTGAAGGGAGAAGAACATAAAAATAGAATTAAGTTTCTTAATCACTACCTTTCATAAAGTGCGTGCTTAATTAAAATGTAACACATCTAATATACAAAAGGAAGTGGGAGAATACTTCATGGGAAAATCACTCTTTTCTCCTACACAGGAATGTTTTATTCAGAAATGCTTGGAAAGAGTAAAGCAGTAACCAAATGAAGGAGGAGTTTAAGAAAATATGGGTCAAGAAAAATATGAGCATAATGTTGTCACTTTTTTGAATGGTCCGTAGGGTTTTCACGATGGAAATGTCACAAAAGAAATGTTTACTTTAAAAGCTGTCAGCATTAAGAGGTATTTTGTACACTGACATTTGTGCTCATCTCTAAAATATTAAGAATGGCAAAACCATCATAAAACCACTGACAACTCATTCTGTTAGATTTTCCTTAGTAATCATTTTTACTTTTGACTTTAATTCAGAGCTTGGATATAGGAAATAAAGACAGGAACTTTGCAACCTCTCCAGTAACCTGTTCCAGTATTTAACCACCCTTACAGTAAAAACATGTTTTCTGATGTTCAAATAGAATTTTCCATGTTCCAACTTGCAGCCCTTACTCTTGTGCCATCACTGGGCACTACAGAGAAGACACAAGGTAACAGCATGGTTTGGGAGCTGCTGACTCTTCTGAAACCACAGACTGACCAAGAGGAGCTATATTTCCTTAGCATTCACTAAATTTTAAACTCCTTAGGGGACAACAGCCCTTGCTATTCACTCAGTTCCCCTTGCAAGACATGAGGTTTGTGGGTTCAGAGTTGCAGCTGAGTTTTCTTACACAGAGAAGCTCTCCTACACAGAGACTAAGCTATCATCTTCTGTGAGATAGAGACTGCGAGCCTACGCTGAATTCAGAACCCTAACCTTCAGTTTCATAAATACAGTATTTCCTTCTCTCCTTGTAACATCAAAGTAGGGATACTTTGAGAACCATCTGGCATAAACAAAGTTCTTTCATCAGTCTGAATAAGCTTGACTTCAACAAGTTTGGAAAGCAGTGCAGAACAAAGAAGATGATCTGGAATGGATGTCAACATAGATTTCACAGCCAATTAACACCTACAGTCCAAGGCACAACTTTTATGGCCTGCTTGGAAATTGTTGTCCCATCTCCATTCTACTGCTACTCTCCCTATTAATATTATTTCAGATATGCTCATCGTGTGTAGTAAATGCAATATAGACACTGCTTGTGATGCATTTATTGAATAATGTGTTGCTAAAATAGACTGTACTGGGCAATGTTTCCATTTTTCATGTCCTTCCAAGTTGCGAAACCAGTAAAGCACTAACCTTGGAAAAAAAAAAAAAATAAAAAGAATTATAAAATTTCAGTTGAGATTCCAAAAACATAGGATTCAGAAATGTAACATGCACAGTTTGTGATAAGTTAATGAATCAAAACATGAATATTCGCATCTGGCAGAGGAAGGGAGCAGAAATAATATACTGAGACAGAAGAAGGTAATGCTTCAATATATACTACATTTCCACCTAGAATGGCATAAGGGAGCTGGTCATTATCATTACAAGATTGTTCTTTATAGTCAAAAGGCCATTGTTATTGAGAAATATTCCTGATGACTAAAAAAAGACAACCCAGCCCTGCACCTTAAAAAATAAAAACGAAGCAAAAAAAGGAAGGAGAAAGTTCTAAGTAATTGTAAGACAGTTGATTTAATCATGGTCCCCTGTGGGTGTAAACATCGTTGTAAAGGATTTCTGAGCTAGACTAGCTGCTGGGAAAGCTTTGAGATAGCAGAGGAATGTTGCTGGGAAAGTTTTGGGAGTATTACTGAGAGAGGAAGGCAAGATAAGAAGAAAGAAAGAAATGAAGAACCAGTATCCAATGAGGGGACAACAGCGAGCAGCAAGACAACCAGTGAAGAAGTGAAGATACTCACGTGAGTGGTGATAGCGAACCAATTGTACTAGCCGCTCATACACACGGGTACTTTGTAGAGCCTATATCAACCCTGGACCTTCAGATAATTAACAATTTCATTTCCTAACCCGGAACAGGGCCCGTGCCTATGTCTCCACTGTCCCCAGAAAGATTATAGGAAAAATTTACAGACAGAGGTAACTCAGCAAAAGAATGGCCACAGTGTCACATACTACATGAAATGAGCTTGAGAACTGTATTCAGGATCTTATGTAAAGCTTGTTAAGATCAGTAAATCTAAGAGTCTGGAAAACTAATTCGAGGATCTTAAAATAAGACCTGGATTCACATCCCTTCTGTTTAGGGGAATGAAACTCAAATTGAAAGACATGTCCTCCCCTTGCTTCTGATCTGAATTTCCTCACTTGGGAACCACATGGCTTGTTTGTCATCACACTGTAACAAAAATCAACGTATGAACAATGAAGAGGTTTGAACTCAAGTTTATATTCAAATCCAAGCTGACATCACAGTACAGATGCAATCATGAGTTAAGACATATCCTTGCTCTTCACTCCATGATTCTCCAGATCTCTTTTTACATACTATTACTTGAATCTGTGCCACAGATGCTCATACCCATCATGGGTTGAATCCCTCAGTGACAAGTTAATGGCTGCCTAACTATTCCACATCAAATTTCCTGTTTCTGACATTCTTTGTACTCTCTGAAGAGTCTAATGAAATGTTAATCCTCAGCATTCTTCCTAGCACAGACAAATATTGAACTATGTCAAGACAATCATATGATGGATGCAGTTTTCACTATGTACAAGTCATTGCTTCTTTACATAGCTTTCAGGTTACTTGACAGCTTATTTCCTTCATGCTTTGAAGGTTTTGCATTGACTTTCTTCCACTCGACTTCGGGGGGAGCGGGGGGGGAATGGGGAGAAGAATCAAAAGAATGCAACTCCCATGGGTTGAGATAAGAACAGTTCAATAACTAATGTAGAACATAAACCACTGCTGCTACCACCAATTATAATAATGACTAGGGAAATACAAGGGAAGAGGATACAACTGCTCACCACCCAAAGACAGAGCCTCTTCTGGGCTCCTGCCCCCAGTTTTATATCCTAGGCATGGCATACTGTGGTATGGAATACCTCTTTGGTCAGTTTGGGTCAGATGCCCTGTTTCTGCTTCCTCCCACTTCCCCTCCTCCCTGGCAGAACATGAGACTCAGAAAGCACTTAGTCAGACCACAACAGTCAGAACTAATAATGCCACAGTTTAAACTATTTACTTTCTTTTTTTCATCTGTTATATTACAGCATTACGAAAGTGGTAGAATACATGTAATCTGTTGGTGTAATGCAAGAAACAGAAGAACAAAATTTCAGTTGCAACTGAGTCCAGTGACGGCCTTGTTAAGTAATAATGGATCCATGAATTTGTCTTAGATATTTCCTAATGTCATTCTACTGCAAAACCACTGGACAAGCTTTCTGGCATTATTTATGGTATAAAGGGCTAGATTTGTTATTCAGCAATTCAAGCAGGCTTCAGACCTGCTAACTCAAAGCTACATTTCACAGTGAAGCTTAGATTAGCCTGTATGAGGAAAAAAAGCAAATAAATTAGTGTGCCTTGGCTTTAGAATATTGCTCTATTTTCCTTTATTCCCTCAAGGAAAAGAAAAATATTCTCTACAAGATTTAAAATATATTTCCTGCATAATATAATAGTAGCTAACAAGAGCTTTTTAATTCAGGAACAATGTATTTTCACATATGTATTACAAAAAAAAAAAAATTAGTCTATGACATTGGTTTTGCTAAGAGAACTTCTAAGTGCTTGATCATAAGAGGCTTGCCTAAATCCAGGAGCGAAATCCTGACCCTGGAAACACTGTATGTGGCCAGTACTGCTGCTTACTATCTCTTTCTCTGTCAATACTTTAGGCTTTGTAGACTTTATATGAAATTAGTGAGTTTAAACTTTAATTCCTCATCTCCTACATCAAGCGTCTGAAGAATGATGAAAAGCAATCGTGTTGAAATGTACTCCTAATCCAGCATGAAAAACTCTAGACACAGGGTGGTACAGAGAGGGGGTACCCCTTCATGCTGGCTTGTTTTTCTCCAGTGTAGGTATGGAGGAATAAAATCTTGCTTGCCCTTCCCCTTGCAGATATCCTGTGGAGGTAGAGTGATGCATTGCAAAAGTCATTGCAAGGACAACAAGGAGTTAAGGTCACTGCTTCTTTTTAAACCTGGCTGCTGTCATGTGCTATGGACAGGGAACAGAGAGAAACAGAGATTTTCTGTCAGACATAGAGCTGTTTCTTTGAGCTGCCGTATCACCATGCCATTCAATTTCTCTGTCAAACTATATGCTGCATCTTCACCCCTGTGCCAAGGTTTGGGACAGCTGTTTTCTGGAAGGAATGCTGCCCCCAGGGAAACTTCTTTTAGCCTATTACAAGGTTTTACTCCAGGTTCTACTAAGAAGCATAAAAGTAGGAGTGAGAATTTAACCTTTTAATATATAATCACATGTTTAAGATGCAGTCTCACCTCAGGCGTACCATAACAAGCACTTTGCTTGTGACAGGCTTGCTTCAACTCAATTCAGAAACCTTGAACTCAGTTCAATAATCATGAGGGTTTTTTTTTTACATTTTATTTATATGTGCGTTTGTATTTATGCTTAGTCGAAGAACAATTTCTTAGTTACACCTGGAACAGACAAGGGGCTCTGCAATTTGTCTAATAGAGCACTTTATCACTGAAAATCAAATAGTGCTTCCGCCTGTTGGGTGTCATGGTAAAAAACTGGAATGTGGGCAAAGGGGAAATGTCTGCTTGCTTTCATCAGTTAACATATCTTGTTACCTGAAATAGGTGTATATAACTCAATATTCACACTTCTCAGCTAAAGAAAATTTTACACTATTATTATTATGCATGGCTTACATATATCAGCTCAATTTTTACAGCTTGGTTTGGAATTTTGTACACTTTTTTTACAAACAAAGCAGGAACACAGTTAATATTCTAGATGTTCTACCTGTGTTGAAAATTCAGGGAAGTGATATTTTCATTAATCTGAAAGTAACACAAATGCTCAACTTTAAATGACTCAGTAGCAGTTGCTAATTCGACAGAATGGAACATCTGCAATTACTGGCACTTTTTAACAACCTCACATCTTTCACCAGTATTTTTGGGCTTATACACTACATTTGAAAAGAAAAATGGGATTTAATACATCTTGTCAAAAGTAGCAGTCAAATCACAAATTGACAGATAGCTTCTCTTATCTATAGTAGATATTATAACTGTATAGTGGAGACTTTGGCATGCAACAATATAGTGACATGCAGGAATGTAGTTTTATACCAACTGCTGCAATATTTATAAGTTTTCTTTACAACAGTGTACAAAGTGAAAGAATCTATTTAATGGCTATGAGATTTATTTGAAGGTCAGTTAACAAATTTCTTAAATTAAAATACCTGCCAATATATAGAAATCAGGCTTGACATACTGGATGAGAAAATGCATTTAAATAAAGCCTACTGTTTATAAGCAGATATCTCGAATATAATCCAATAAGTTAAATTAATGCTACCTAAGAAAAATCACAATTTATGCATTTGTATGAGCCTTAGGAACTAGAATATACCAAATGGATTTTTTCAGGTTATCCTCATGTTTCACTACATTTATGTCACACAGATGTCCTGATGCAAATTCTGTCAAACTGTAATTTGAAATCTTATTGCTCTTCAAGGTAAATCATCAGACAGATACCTCTGAATCATGATATAGGCACTACGACAAAGTTCCCGCATTTCTAATATGCCTAAGAGAAAGAATATTGAATTAAAAGTACTATTTTGAACTCAGTGAAAGAATAAAACTAAATAAAGGTAGGATAACATAAAAAAAAAATATTTAATTGCAAAGCACATTCAGTATTGCTTAGCTTTAAAGCATATATACATCCCATGTTTCTAGTACACCACTACCTGAAATTTTTTTTCACCACCTAATTTGATTGTGTTTGAGTTATTTTTATAAAAAATGGTTTAATGGTAGCAAAGACTGTACAGAACACTTGCCTCTTCTTTGTAGAGAGAATTAACATTAGAAAAAAGCCATTGTTAAAATTATGCTCTAATTCATGTTAGTCACCACACTTTCAACAGATCTATACTTTTAAAATGTAGCCTCTATCCTTGGCTGAAAAATTTTGTGAAATTGATTTGCTTTCAAGAAGAAATTGCTAAATGTACCTGAGCCAGTGTGGAATAATTAAGAATTAAATTTATATTTGGAATGCTGCATTGTCTACACATAAGGGAAAAATGGACTTTCAGGGCCTCTCAAAGCAGGATGTGGCCACCCCTGGAACGTGCACTCCACAGTGGTTTCCATGCATACACAGATGGATGATGGAGCTGGGCAAAGAGCTCATGGCCATAATTTGTCCTAACATTGAAAAAGAAACAGGAACCAAGTGGTAGAAGAAACTGATGAGCTGCACGTACACTACCCTGAATTGGCAACCTGTCATCTTTTTATAGAATGTGTCCTCTGTGTGAACTTTATTGCATTATAATGTTATTATAATGCATTTACATGCTAAAATACACTCCCATCTCCAATGAGACCCTTCCCAAAAAAAGAGGCCACCTGCCTCTGAGTATGTGCTCTGAATTTTTGGTGTCATATACCTTTAGAAGTGAAGCGAGAGAGATTTGCACCAATAATAATAAAGATATGTATGACTAGAGTCACTCAAGCTCCACCTTGAAGGTGAAAAATAGTATAAAGTGGCCTAAGAGAGAGGGGAATATTGGGGAAGATACTATTGTGGAAGGCAACATCAACAGACTCCTGTGTCTCATCGATGGGCTTCATCCTTCATTCCCCCTCCACAGGGATGCCTGTGTAAGACTTGCACTGCATCCAGTGCTTCCCCAGGAAAAAGAATCTCTATAGAGTTACTTTTCACTGTTATCTTTATTCTTCTCCATTTTCAAGTTCACATTTTCTCTTCTCTCTGTGGTTTATGTGTATTTTTTTTTCATTCTTTATCTTATCTTTCTATAAAATATTGCTTTACCATAAATTCTTCACCTAGAGTAGATATTTTTTTCTTGTACCCCAGCAAAGGAGATGAAAAACTGCTATTCTCATTTTACAGGTGGAAAAATGAAAGAACATTCCTGAAACTACAAAATAAGCTAATAACACTGTGTGGATTTCCTCTGAGCCATGTGATAAAGCCCCCAGTGCTTTGGTGACATTAGCTTGATTTGAATGGTCCCTGCCAAGCAACACTCCTTAGAGTGGGAAATTGTGATCTGTTAACTGAGACCAATCAGACATACTCAAAGGGTATCAGAGCACTAGTAGAAGTTCAGTCACATTGCTATGGACAGAGGCCATCATGAAACAAACGCTTGTGCATTCCAAATCACACAGCTGTCCAGGCTGGGATATCCAAAATTTGAAATATGTGTGGACTTAGTAGTCCCCAGCTATCTTTGATAAACTTTGTGAGTACAGCTGACCCAGAGTTTTGCAGTCCAAGCCAGTGATTTGTCCAAGTTTTATCATTTTGGTTGTACAATTTTAGGCTTACTCAAGGGTTGCAATGAAAAGATCACAGTCAGGAACCCATAATGTAGCAAATTCTAAAGTTATGTTTCAATACTCATATAATAAAGACACTAAGTAAATGGAAAAAGATAGGTTTTGATTAATCAGCTTTAGAGCTTGAATTGCAGGCTAACTTAATTTTCTAAGGTGGAGATGGCTTATGGACACCATGCATGGAAAAACAATAAAGTACAGAAAATTTTTAAGATCTTTTGCACATGGTTTCATCTTCATAATTTGTTTTTCAGCACAGTAGATAGTAAGGTAGAGTCAAAGCTGTGGATATCGTCTGTGTGTTTGCTTGTTTATTTAATGTAAATTATGATAGTTCAGAAGTTACTTGAAAGCAATCTCCAAAATTTGCTCAAAAAAAACCCCAAAACAACAGAGTATTTGGAATCTCAAAGAATTACAATCTAAGGATTGTTAACTGATTTCAAATATGCCAGGATTTTTATCCAGGTAATTAAAAATCTATTTAGAGCACACTGAGATTAATTCTATGTAAGTATATCAATAGGCTATACAAGTTCCTGGGTAGTAAATGGAAACAGAAAGATTGCAAATTCTCTATTTCTTTTCCAGTTAATTTTTAGAAGGATCTTATGCTGACTAAGTTTTTATGTACTTCAGCTAAGTGCCTAAAGATACTTTTTCATGAAAGTGACTCAATTTGCCATTGACAACAGAAAGGAGAAGGGTGACTTGTGGATTGTTTGAAGGGAGAAAGGAACTTGAGTTGCTTGTTTGGAGGTTATCTTGGAATCCTTGGTGCATTTTTGTTCCTTTAAAAAAAAAATCAGCTTACAAATTAAAATTTTAGAAGTTTTTGTTTTGTAGTTAACAATTTGTTCACATGGCAGCCGACAGCTGGGCATGTAAACATGGAACGGTAGATGAATGGTGGAATGCCAGCTTGAAAAACAGGTACTTTGAAGAGAGATTGGCATAAAAAGTTGCTTACTTGGCCAAAAAGAGAGACTGCCAGCTGTGGTGGAATGATTGGGTAAACAGACTGAGCAGCAACTTGGAAAAGGCATTCTGGACTGAAAAATATGGATATATTTTTCATATATATATTTGTGATATGTTTGGCAGAGTATATAACGTTTACCTCCCTGTGTGACAGTAGTCAATGTATTTCATTTCATGAATATTTAAGTCTCAAATAAAGTATAAGTCAAAGTGAGTGACAGCTTGTCTGATGTTGCTTTTAGCCCCTTACCTGTGGAGATCTTCAGTGAAAAACCAAGAAGCAGCTTATCCAAGAGAATGCTTGTGCCCATCCTTCTCTAGAGGAGACTTTATCTACAGGAATACATATCAACTTATTCCTAAGTTTTCTTACTCTGTATGCAAGCATAGACTTATATGGTCAAGTGGGAATCATTTAAATGTAGATATCTGAAAAATTTCAGACACCTAGATTTTATTCTAATAGTTGAAAGAGGAATAAGTACATCAAATATAACTTCATCTGCTCTTCCTAAGGCACATATTTTAAGATAAAATGTATTGTCCTCTCAGAATTTTCTTTTTATTAGAAAAGATGAATTGAGATTCAAGATCTTGAATTTTAAAGACAAATTTTAAATTACTATGTTAGGAAAAATAAACCTCTCCAATTACTTCTATACTAACTGACATGAATTTTCTGCTCTCTAACACATTAGCTGATAGAGCTACCCTTCTAGTAGAATAGGAGATGAAGTGAGAATTAGGGGACTCTGTAAGCTGCACACAGATTGAACAGCCAAACTGATCATGAGTAGTGACCTCTGGATGACTGGATAGTCACTTCAGAAATAAATCTGGTCATCTATGTTGTTAATAAACTACTTATGCTGAAACATAAAATTGTAATCCAGGTTGTGAAAATATAACAGTAGATAAATTGTACTTCCTTTTAAAATACCTAAGTTATGAAATTTTCTGAAGCGAAAGATTTCCTATGGCAAATCTTGCGTTCTGTTTTAGCAGCAGTTTGAGATAGCACGATACACACAGTACTCATTTCATAATCAGGAAAGTAAACTTACCAAAAGAAGTAATTAAAATAATATATTGGTATATACGTTTTTCAGCTTTGGGCAAGTTTCAGTAGTCCTTGATTTATATTCTCAGAAAAGATCATGAATAATCAAAACCACAACCAAACTTTAAATTGACTCATGACATTAAAAATAACCCTGACAATCCAAGGAGATATGCTGAAGGTTACTTTGTTCTGGTACTACAGCTAGGATTTCAATATAGCTAGAATAGGAGTGATAGAGAGAAGTGTTCTGTTAGGAAAGCAGTACAGTCAGGACATGATGCAGGTCAGTATATTATGAAGATGAGCTATCTCAAGGCATTCAAAAATGTCAAGTAGTAAAGAGATTAGGTTTAAGCCTCAGTGGATTAAGATTGTGGGGGATTTTAACCTTATTTCCAATGTCATAATCAATAAGTGAACTTTGTATTCTATTGTATGGCAAAATAGGTTTTCTTTTTAACTTGCCTGTTTTTTAAAGTGGACTCAGAGGTAAATAATAACTCTGATGTCCTTTTTTGCATCCCTTGAGGATGTCAAAGTAAATAAAATTTCATGTAAAAAATGTATTATGGTATCATGGGTTCAGCAGTAGCAGTCATTTTTCGCGTCTTGGTAGCTGGCACAGCAATGTTTTTTTGACCTTCGGCTTAGAAGCAGCGCTGATAACACCAGTGTTTTCAGTTACTGCTTGGTCACGTTTGGTCTGATCAGGGACTTTCTGAGTCTCATGCTCTGCCAGGGAGGAGGGGAAGCTGAGAAGAAGCAGAGACAGGACACCTGTCCCAAACTGACCAAAGAAGTATTCCGTACCACAACACATTGTTCCCAGGATGTAAACATGAAAGGTAGTGACCCAGAAGGGTTGGGGGTTCACTGCATGGCCAGGCTTTGCTGTGGTTTAAGGCCCTCATGCAGTTCTGCTCACTCACTCTCCCCTCTTTCTTCCCCGGTCCCGGAGGGATGGGGAGGAGAATCAAAAGAATACAACTCCCACAGGTTGAGATAAGAACAGTTTAGTAACTCAGGTACAACACAAATCAC
>JASSUY010006624.1:0-73817 GCA_032466535.1 Forpus xanthops
CCCCCCCCCCCCCCCCCCCCCCCCCCCCCCCCCCCCCCCCCCCCCCCCCCCCCCCCCCCCCCCCCCCCCCCCCACAACAGTGCAAAGGATGTCACAACATGCCGTGCCTTGGACTGGAAAAAGCATCTCCTTGATGGGGTCCTCTGGTCTCTGGTGTGCCCCTGGTAAAATGATCTAAGTGATTCTGGCCCATTGCCACAAGCCCTCTTTTGTGCTGTATGTGCAGAGAAACGTGTTACAGGATTATGAACATGTCACTGGCACTGTTAGCAGTGCAGAGATAAAACCTCACTCATCTTTAGTGCAGTGAGTAGGAAAGCAGATCATTCCTTTAATTATTAAGCATAAGTGAGCTATCCTCAGTTTCCCAAAGCCAGATTAACCTGGCCCCTGCCATGCAGATTCATGGGTTGATGGTGCAGAGCTTCAACAATATTTTGCAGTCTGGCTTTAGCTGTTTCTTATTTTTCTCCTCCCTTGAACCCCCCAGCCCTCTGACTCTGAGGACAGAAGCACCAGGAGTGAACTCTGAACAGCGCTGGCAGCTCTCCTGCCTCACTGCTCACCCTTCTGCCAACCTGCCAAGTCAGCCCTGCTGAGCATGGGTGCTCACAGGGGAAGGGTTTAAACCCCCTGCACCTCTCACCACAACAGATGCCAACACAGCTCAGCGGGAGGAAGGGCTTGGCTCCGTGAGGAATGGTGATGTGCTGTGTCACTCAGGATACCGTTGCTCAGTAACAGTTTCTCCAGCAGACACATACATGCTGGTGCGTTGGCTTTGTAGCCCAGGCTGTAGGCCCAGAAGGAGCCAGGGAGGATCTGTGAAATGAAAGGAACAAGATCTGACTTTTGCCTTAAGGACCCTTTAAAGTTTTCAATGCAGCGTAATGTTGCTGTCCCATGCCCTGGGCTGCCACCAGCAAAGATGTGTCCTCTTTGCCACTTGGCTTCTCTGGGCTGCTTGTCCACCATGAAGAATGTCCAGAGGAGACCACAAAGACAATGAGAGGGCTGAAGAACCATTTCTGGGGGCCAGGCTGAGGGAGCTGGGCTGGTTCAGCCTGGAGAAGAGAAGGCTTCTTAAGGGGAGACCTTAGAGCAGCTCCAGTGCCTAAAAGTGCTGCAGGAAACCTGGAGTGGCTTTGAACAAGGTCTGGTAGGGACAGGACAAGGCTTTAACCTGCCAGAGGGGAGACTGAGATGAGCTCTTAGGCAGAAGCTCCTTCCTGTGAGGGTGCTGAGGCGCTGGCACAGGGTGCCCAGAGAAGCTGTGGCTGCCCCATCCCTGCAGTGTTCAAGGCCAGGTTGGATGGGGCTTGCAGCAGCCTCCTCTAGTGGAAGGTGTCCCTACCCATGGCAGGGGGTTGGAGCTGGATGAGCTTTAAGGTCCCTTCCAACCCAAACCATTCTATGATTCTATGATTTTATGAATTTGGAGGTCAGAAGAGCAGCATTTTATGGAACAAGGCCAGATCCAAAATAAAGAGGAAACCAAAATTAATTCTTAGACTAGAAGCCAGCCTAAATCTTGATATTTGGATCATGAACCAGACAATGTCAACCACACCGAAAGAATCATGAGTATTCAGGGCTCTAGTTTTGCATCTCTGACTGGGTGTAAAACCCTGCGCTCCTTCCAGATTGTATGTTGCCATCTGTCTCTGCTTCTCACCACTCCATTTGGCCACATGCCGCTCATTAGGGCACATGCATGAATCAGACAGTAAAGAGGAACACTAACCTGAGGTTTTCTTTTCCCAGTACTCTTTGTGTGCTTCCTTAAGGTAACCAAGTCTGATCTCTCCTGCTCCTTGCAAACATGGTGCTGAGTTGGAACCAACTGCAAGTTCAGGGTAGTTCACATTGTAGGTCTGATTTGATTTCAGTGATACCTCATTGTGCGTGCCTTGAAATCTGGGCATGAGATAAAAAATAATAGAGGAGAAACAGCTACAGTGCAGGTAGTGCCAGGCAAAAGAACCCTTATTTTAGAAGAGAGATCTATGGAAAAAGTGGAGGAACAAATTCATCAACATCTGTGGTCTAGCAGATGAAGTGGATATTGATTCAAGTAAAAGTGGCACAACTGGGCTGCTAAGAACAAACACAGCTACAAGACAGAGGAACATCTTGTATCTAGGTAGACATGAATGTTCTGATTCCAAAACATAGCTCAAGGTCATCTCTTAAGTGCAGAGTACAAACACAGTAACAGCTATGGTAGTTTGTGCAGCTCTGAATGACAGCTGAATCCCAGCAGTTTCAGGAGCTCAGATCAGACTCTACATACTGCATAACTTCCTGATGGCAGGGCTTTCCTCCTGCTTACCTCCAGGCCAGTAATGATCTTGCAAATGTAAAGCTGAGCCCAAGACACAGGGAGAACTCCCTGCCAACCCCATCCTCTCACTGCAGCCCTCCAACATCTCACACCTCCTTTCCCTCTCAGTCCCTGCTTGGCTTATTTGGTGCCTGGTTTTGCTCCATGCCTACCCTATGCCAGGCAGGACACCAGCCATGTGGTCTGTATAGCCAAGGCTGCAGGGGAGTGCTTGGCACAGAAGAGATCAGCTGTTTGGTGGCATCTCATTGCTGTGAAGGGCTGGAGCTGCTTCATCTCAGCTCCCACTGAGTTTTGAGGTCAGCAGAAGTTGAGTGTCTGCTACATGGGGAAACAAAACACTGTTCTGTGAGTAGCAGGGTCTCACAGCCTCTGCTCAGATGGGAATGCAACTGAAGATACAAGTCAGAAGCCCCTCTTCCCAGATTTTACTTGAAAGACAAATACTCCTCCTTCCCATCTCCTCCTTAGCTAGGAATCCTATTCCCCTCTTTAGATAGTGCTTATACCTGCAGCCTTTTTTTGCCTTCCAATCATGTTCATATCCAGAGCCACACAGCTCAGCTTTCTGCTCCATACTGCACCACTTCTGCTGAGTCCCACTGAACATTAACCACGCTGTACAAGGATGAGAAATGACTGGGAAAAGCAGCTTCCGTATCATGGATACTACTTGCAAGAGAAGAAGCAAAGTGAGGAACTTCAGGATTTCAGTCAGTGCACAGACCAGAAAGAATCTGAATCAGCTTCGGGATTCGAGAAAGGGTTTCTCTGCTGCCAAAAAGCTTCCTAGAGCCTTCTAGGGGGAGTTATGAGCTATTCCAGAAACAGGAGGACTTTTTTCAAGGGGAGAACTGTGCTTTTGGGTATTACTTTGTATTTCTGAGCCAAGGTGCACCTGCCTTCCATTGATCTCCTGTACGACTGGAAGAAAGCCAACATCCACTCACAGAGCAAGCCCCCACCAGAGCAGCACGATGCTCCATCAAACACTGGCCACCTATCCATTGTCATGTATCCTGTATTTGTCACTAGCCAGATCAATCCCATGCTGTTCAGCACATTTTAGGAACTCGGGCTAATAAATCATTGAAGTGCCTCTCACTTCACAGATGGTAAGTGCTGTTCAATGAAGGTAATTATAAAAAAAATTACTTCTGGAGCAAAAAAATCAAAACATGGGAATATCTGTCTAATAGAAACAGCCTGCAAAGAGATTTGGGAGTTCTAATAATTCTGAGGAGCAGGGTAAAGGTCTGAGAGTCTGACAGTAGGTTTTCCCTCTGATTGACTGAATCGATCCTGTCCTCATGTAACAGCTCTGAGCCCCTGTATCTCTGAGATTTCAAGGTCCTGGAAACAGTGCTGAGGAAAAAGACTGCACCTCTCACTGCAATGTATGGGGTTTTTCTGTCTGCAAACACAATATCCATCATTATGAAGACAAGATGATGGAAACGTGCAGATCCTGTAGGGAGCAGGGAAAATACTAAAGCAAGACCCGAATTCCAGTAACAGTGACAGAAACAAAGTGAATTCCCAAATTTCCATTTGATTTTTGTTGTTGGATTTCAACATGACATGCTGTGACTGTGTCATTTCAACCTATCACTTACATTGATCTTTCTAACATGCCAGACTTAAAACGCCTTAGTTCTTAGATGACACAAATAAAAAGAAAGGGCCCTTCTGAGCCAACATCACTGAAGACGTATTTACAAATGGTCAAACCATTCTCTCCAGCTAAGAGACTGCGGCAAGTGAAGTCACCTTTGCCCAGCCATTGAGGTCACAGCTACTACCACCTCTGATGTATAACCAAGGGAGAGAAGCAAGACAGACTAGAGGAAGCAGTGTTTCTGAAGGGCCTTTCATTCCAGGAGAGGTTGAGAGATCTGTGATCCACCAGGGCCCTGTCTTGACCCTTCATGTCTGCTCTGGTTTGTCTCTGACTTCTGACTTCTCCCTACACGTCTCCTAGTTCCAGCTTTAGATCGAAGCACAGAAATGGGCCGCCTCACCTTTTCTGGTCTTCTTTATGTAGAGAGCTCCTTCAGCCAAACTTGGGGTTACAAAGTCAGTGCTCCCAATACTACTGAGATACAGAACCACATATTTATTTTGATACGTAACGTGCCAAAACCTAAGTCAACATCTAACAAAATCCCTCCAGAGTTCAAAGCAAATCCAAAACAAAGATTTGAAGTAATCTGTTTATCATTTTCTTTCTTTTTTCACCTCAGTGAAAGATATATTCATGTCCCTCAAGCAATTTACAAAGTTAGTCTTCTTACTCTGCCTACTTTTGCATTAAGCTGTACACCCCGTTTTAACAAACCTGTTAAGTTTTAAATCACATAAGGCCTTCATAGGGAGCCTTCAGAATTTAGGTGTTTACCTGATCCTCTGACTTCCTACTAAGTTGTGATCTTCATCTTGATCTAAAGGCATTACATTGACTATCCCAAGGGCGAAGCTTTGTGTACAAAACAGTAGGTAAACAGAAGTGGCTGTGTCTCCTCCTTCCAGCTTTCAGAACAAATAACACCTTTTCGATTGCAATTACAATGTGAGGAGCATGACATTTAGTGATGCATTCTGAGTGACCTTAAATCATTACGTAAAGGAAAATGTACAGGCCAAATGTGAAATATGATTACAGGAACTGTTAAGAGATTAAAGATATGAATAAATCTGTTGACTGAATACCTGCCTTGGACCTTTCAGCTGGAACCAATAACAGCCAATCACAAAACCCTTTTAATTATGACGAGTCCTAACAGCAGTATAAAACATACAATGCAGCTACAAAAGAGAAAAGTTAAGGTGAGGACAATTTAGGTGAAATTTGTCACTGCTGAAGGCAGGAAGAACAAACTATATCCCCGAGACCTTGGAACTGCTACAAGAGACTCAAGAGATTTTACCTAACATCCCTCCCTGGCATTCAGTACACATCCAAACTGAATCGATAAAGTGCTGAGAGCTATCTAATGGGAGGTAGCAGTTTTGTGATTTCATAAGTGGTTGAAGCTTTCCTGTTTAGTTTCACTAAAGTCATCGACTAAACCAGTGTATAAACAAGGAAGCCCTGAACCCTTACTCCCTCTCCTACTTTAACAACAACCTCCATTTAATTAGCACTTTTATCAGGCTGAGACATCTGAAGGTGCTTTATGAAAGATGTACACTCATTTAATCTGCAGTGCCAAGGTAACAAGTGAAATGAAGAAAGAAAAAAACAAGAAAAGCCTCAATTTAGATTTATAAAGCGGAAGAGTGACAAAGGACAAAAGAGGTTGGGTTCTCAGCAGGCACATACCAGTGACTGAGTTCTGTTCTCCATCTGCTGATACTTCAGTACACTGCCTTTAGGAAACTTTTACCCAAGTTTCACATTCACATTTCCACACATTAGTTTTTTTAATGTACTTAAGAAAGAAAATCTGGAAGCGAAGCTCTGATGTTGCTGACTGTTAACTCTTTACTCCCCTTTAAACTGAGCTCTAGAAGACTGTATGTGGAGTAATTTAGCATTGGTCACCTTGCTTCTATTTATTGCTTTGCCTGTGGATCAAGAAGTAACATATGCCACACTTCACAGTAAGATGCATGCAGATACCTACATCTGGTGCAGCATTATAAGTGAGGCTGATACTAGAACTGGCATACTTCAGATGAGAAATTAAAACACTTGTCCAATGTGGTCTTCCCCTTATTATCCAGATGGATACTAAAGATCATGCAACACTCTTCACAAAGCACAGGGAACAATGCTGGTGTCTTCAGCAATACTCTCAATGGCAGGGTTCAACGCTGGTGTCTTCAGCAATACTCTCAATGGCCAGGTTCAACGCTGGTGTCTTCAGCAGTACTCTCAATGGCAGGTTTTTATGTCCTAAACCATGAATAGCCATAAAGAGATGCTGGTTTCCTCTAGAGTGTTAACATTACTGATCTGGATCATGGAGCACATCCTGGTGTTCTTACTCAAATTCTGATCAGGTGAAACACCCAGTAAATGATGAGGATTTCCTTTTGCCTGCTTCATTATCTTCCCAAAAGCTTCATTTCTAGAGGCTATCATAGTCAGAACATGCTCAAACTCTAACTTCAGCAGGAAGGAAGATGAAGCTGAAAGAAGACCACAAGTTATTAGGGGTAAGATTAACTTGAGCAGTCCTCTCAAGCTTGTCAGGTGGGCAAACCTGTTATTAGAAATACTGATAAGGAAATAAATAGATACTTCGAAAAAATCACATTTCAAATGCCTTCTCTTGTAAAATGCTTTGCTAGGCATTGACCTCACTGCATTTTATTATACGTTGCATCCAGGTACATTAATAGAAGTGATGTCTAATGTGTTAAAGTCATGACAAAAGAAATTGTAACTTAAAGAAAATCTTTTTCTAAGGGGAAAATGCAATTTTAATGACAGCAAAGCACAGGATTTGTTCAGTGAAAAAGAAAGAAAGAAAATTCAAGAGCTCAGGCATCTTCCTGATGTATGAACCAAAAAAAACCTATGCATTTGAAAAAGAAAACCCCAAAGAACAACCAGGAGGAGGCAGAGATTAGCAAATTAAACCCACAGGCTAATCTCATGATTCTGAATGTTTAAGGTTAGTGAACACACACTGCTGGGAAAGGTTCCAAGGCAACAGCGAAATAACAGGTAAGAAGCAATGAATTAGGATCCCTCTGCTTCAGATATATAAAGTATGCATAAAATGAAAGTGTCATGAAACAAAAATACACCAAAAGGCCAAAACAAGCTACATTTTCAACAGAGCTTCACTGATTTTATCAGAACTGTGTTTTTAAACCCAGATTTCCCCCTTTTCAAAGGTAATATGCAAAAGTTCACCTTTTGTTGCAGCAGAAAAAAATATCCTTGAATACAATTTCACGTTACCCCCTTTTCTGCCTCTTGGCTTCTGTGATGCCACTACACCCAGAATATGTTTTAGTGCAGAAAGATCTAGTGGCCTGTCAACTTTCAAAGTATCCATCAAGCTGGTTTTTTAACACATCGGGGAGAGGAAAGGGGAAACCAAATTTGAAGGACTTGTCAAAGCTCACAGTAATTTATGAAGTGAATGGAAAGTGCCTTTGACAGTAAGAAACTACTTGCCATGAAACTACTTTGCAAAGAAATGCTACAGACTAAACTGGGATGCCAAACTTCTTGCCAGTGCCCTACCAGGGGGCTGTGCAATGCATTGCCCTCTCTTGAACCTAATTTACTCCACCTCTGAAAGAAGATGAGAATCCTGACTGTGAAAAGCTCATCAACAACAGTCAGTGGAACCGTCTCAAGGAATGGTTAGAGCCATCTTCACTTTTACCTTCCACTGAAGCCCCACTATGTCCTTATTGATGATTTGCTCAGGTTACAGAAGTACCAACAGCAGAGATGCTGTTAAATTTGGCACCACACACATACAATTAGATATGGGAGCTGTAAAGCATTGAGGAATCATGCTGTGATCTCATGAGATGACACAGGGAGTGTTTCTGTCCCCCACTTTGAAGGTCAGGAACTGAAAGTACTCAAAGAGCAAAGGTGGGAGTTGAGTCCAAGTCTCCCAAGTATCTTAATGATGATTTGAACTAAGCAGGACTAAATGTCACTCATAACAACAAATATCAGCAGGTAAATAAAGTCTACAGAGATAAAGAAAAGCTAGCATTGACTAAAAATTTTCCATGTTGTCTGGAACTGGAAGAGCTCTACAGAGATTTTGGTTTTAAGAAAGGAAAGCTTTGATAGAAGTGTCCTTTTTCTGGTAAAAAAAGGTGGTGCGGATAATATCCCAACTAAAGTCTATCTCTGTGACAAATAGCCAGTCACATTATGTTTGGTAAAGCCTCTGCACAGTACCCATTACTTTACTACTGTTATAATTTCTACAGGAATAGGTTTGCACCAGTATTGTCATGGAGCAGCCTGATCTTCCCCAGGCTTTTCAGGTCAGAAATGACCAAATGATTTGTTGGGCAAGTCAGCGAAGGGATGCAGTGGGAACACAAAGGCTATGATGCAAGGTGAGGGTACTTCAAAAGATACCAGCAAATACAAGCCAACACAGAGGGAACAACTAAGCTAGAGCTAGTCTGGTGAGATAATTGAGAGAGGTGGGCTCTGAAGGAGCAGGTACAGACTGAAAAGGACAGTTGAATACAGTGTTTTGGGGACTTATGCCTCACAGAGCTTCTAATAATAGGCAATCATTTTAACACAATGTTTAGAGCATTTAGCAGAAATGAGACAGCTGATGCATTTTCCACTCTTAGGCTGAGATTGAACAATCTTTGAGGAAACTGAAACACCTTTATGCCCGGTGAAGTGGAAAAGGGGTTACAAGTGGCTGCTATAACTCAATGTAAGTATTATCCAGCTATCACTGAAAAGAATTCAGAAGAGTCAAGATTAGATGGCTCACAGAGCTGCTGAAATCACCAATTTGTGGATTGTTCCCAAACACAACTGAGACTGGGGAAAAAAGTCAGTTATGAGAAAAGAGATTCCTGTTGTAAGCCCAGTAGCATGTGGCTGGTATGTGGCTGCAGGCAGCCTTTCTGGCCATTGTTCATGTTTTGTCTGTAAACTGTAATAACATTTCATAAAAGTAGAGAAAAGATAGTCTGAATGGCTCATTTACAATTACCTCCATTTCGGAATCCCTTTATTCCTTATCTCATTTAATCAATGAAGGTTATTAATGGAAACAACCCCAGGTTTTATTGGCTCTTAATACCAATTGCTTCTTAAAATTAGTGAAGAGATGCCAGTAAGCAAATTTTCATATTCAGCCATGTAATAGCCTAACTTCCAGTGTTACTAGTAAAGCAAAAGAACTGTCTTTGCCATGAAAACTTTGAGGGTTTCAAATGAGTTTGAAATAGTGAACATTACCTTAGGCTATGCCTCTATTTCTAAGTTTCAGGTATTTATTTATCATTTTTCATTGCTCCCATATTCAGTTTTTAACCTGACTTGGATCAAGTTTGGATGATTTTATGTGTTTGTCAGCCCAAGGTCAGAGCTTGGATGACTACCTCATTAGCTTAAGGGTTTTAACAAGTAGCATAGGAGCTGTAGATTCCATTAGTAGCAGACAAGCCAGAGTCTTTTAATATTTAGGATGTTGTCTGGGATCCAACTGAGTTTTGGTTGCTATGGAATGAAGTCTATAGGGAAAAAAATAAAGCCCAGGGCATTGAGTCCACATTCTGGGGATGTACTGGCAGCAAAGAAATAACACTGTTCCAGTTGTAGGCTCTTGCATTTCACAGTGTTTTGTATGCAGTGTGATGGAACCAAGATAAATGGTTGCAGATGGTTGAAACTAGACTCCAGAAAACAGACTGAGTTTACCCGGTGCATCACGTATCTACACTGCAGATGTCTGCCTGGTTAGCATGTCCTGCTGAAACAATTCCGAAAGGATTGCTTGTAAAACTGGCTTGGAGATGAGTGAGCTCAGGTCATGAGTGTACCCCGCTTGAAAAAACCATCATCAGCCCCAGCTCAGTTTCCAAGGTTTGTGATCATGATGTCATTGGATTTTTCCTTCATCTTTCTTAGTGTTTCCTCTGTTTCTTTAAATACTGATGAAGAACAACCTAATGAAGGGAAGGGGCAGCTCACCCCTACATCACCCACATAGCCCACTCTTAAGAACACAAATGTTCAAATGCAGATATTAAAAGGGACTGTCATATAACCTTAGAATTAAAACCCACAACAAGAAGATCCTAATTCTCATCCCAATTTTCCGCAACCTGGACAATTCATGTCAGAAAGAGGTCTATCAGAATGAGAAAAGGGAGGCAGCATGGAAGACTTCTGTATGAGGAAGACTTATGCAGACTCTTTAGGATTTCAACTTTGAACAGAGATGACTTAGAGATTATTTTAGGTGTCTACAAACTTGTGAATGGTCTGGAGGGGTTGGACAGAAATGGGCTGTTACCATCTCTTCCAGTATAGCAACAAGAGGCCATTAGATGAAGCCCATGAAAGCTGTGTTCCAGCAAGCAAAAGGAGGTTGTTCCTCACATAACAGAAAACAGACATGTGGAACTCTGCCAGAGGCATTATGAACATAAAGAATTTACATGACTTCAAAGGGAGGCAGGGCCAGGATTGGGAAGAGGGATCTAAATCCAGAGATTCTAGATTTAGCCATCTCTTCCCATGACTCTTTAAATCTACTGCATGCCAGTGCATTTTCCCTAGTATGTTGCATATAATCCAATTCCAAACAGCTTTCCTTGTTCTCACTTTCAAATGGTACCTCTGTTTCCTGGCTGCTCAAAATGCCAGAACCTGCAGTTATCAGAAGAGGGATCAGATAAAGATCCCTCTTCTTCTCACTTTTGAATCTCATAGCAGTCTCAATGCTTGTAATGTATGAAGAGGTCGCATAGTGATACAATAATTCAGGACTTCAGAATGAATCTCAGCAGCTTGCAGTAGATGACTAGTATTCAAGCATGAAATGGAGGCTTAAGCAAAACAAAAATGACCTGAAAAATGAGTTAGTTCCTCTGAAGAGTTCATTGAAGGTTAGAAACAAGTCTTACAGAAATGCCACAAGGAAGTGCATAGAGGTAGCATGTTTATGTAGGAACACATGAGTATTAGGGAGAAGGAATTCTGAACTTTCATAAATTATGACAGTTTCTAATAAAAGCTCCTGTTTACTGGCTAGAAGATAATTCAGTTAATATAACAAGTAAGTAAAACTCTCTGCTAAACTTCAGATTTATCCCTTGTAGATCCAGAAGGCAGAAGCTACGGGCCTTGTAATTCTGCACATACACATACTCAAAGCAGACACTCCCAGGGTATTTTCATGTACAAGAGTTCATGATAAAAATGGTGCATAACCCAGCACTGTTCATCTCTGAGAGACTCGAGTCAGGTTATTCAAGGCTTTCTATGGTAAGAATAATAACAAGGAGCATACTGAGCCTGGAGCAAAGCAGCATCTAGGTCATGGCAGGATAGCTTCCAGTCTATCACAATAGCTTCATGAACTTTGGGAAAAGCTGAACTAGATGCAGAGAGGTTCTGAATAACTCAAAGTTGTCAACAGTCCCTCAACACAGCATATCTTTTTATGTATTTCAGAATTTACAAAGCCATTTTCATTATGGGGCATTACTGTTCATTTACTTCTAGTAGCTGCAATAGGAACATTGTGTGCTGGTTATCAGAAGGTACCTTTTGATGCACAGACCTTCTCAGTAACACAGGGAGAGACAGGATATTTAGATTAGACTATGGAGGGGGAGAGTTCTTTCACTGCAGAAGCACCAGCAAGTTCGGGACCAGCACATCACAGTCCCCTCACTTTGTGCTCTGTTGACCTACCTCTCATAGCACCCATGCCTCAGGTTTCAGAACAAAATTAATTACTCCTAATGTGTCATGCTACACAATACAGAAAATGTGTTAAGAAAGAACCAAGAAGCAATGGCAGGGGAAAAGAGAGGGAGATACAGATTCCTGCATGCATAACGTTTTCCAAAGATCAACAATCTCATTAAAAGGTTCAGATCTTGATATTCACCCACAGCATTTGCTTCTGGAACCTCCTGTGACAGCAAGTTCCTGTGCTGCATGAGAAAGCATTTCTTTTTGCTGCCCCATATTCAGTGCCATTGATTGCTATGATTGATCCCCTTTTAATTAGTCAGTGCAAAAATATAAAGGGCATCCAAGAGGGTTCCAGAGCGACATAACTTGACGTAATGTAGCCTAATGTGATGACCTGCTGAAGTTGTCTAGGTTCCTAGAAAACCCTTGTATAAAAACTTTAGAAAAGACACAGCTACGCAATCCTACTGATGGAGAAGGTTCAGCACTTCAGCAAAGGCTCCACGAAGGAGGATGAAATCCCTTATGTGAAATCCCTTTCCATCTCCAGGTAAGCAGGAGAGCAGGGGCACCATTCCCTTTCACGCATCTTAACCTCCTGTATTACCACAAGCAGAGCAAACCCTAATAGTCCACCCTTCCTGTGCTTTCTGATCCTGGAATTAAACCAGATGAAACTCCACAGTTTTAGCATTCCAACAACAAAAGAGAACCTGATCTCTTGCCTACTCATGTGTAACACACATTACAAGAATGAAACTAGGTACTTAAATTCTACCTTGGCCTTCATCCTCATTCATTTAAATCCATATGAAAAACATTCTCACCACCAAAGCATTCATACTGCTCCTTACCAAAGTGTGTAAAGAGGAAATGAACACAAGATGTTGTATTTGCCCTGCAGGTGCTCAGCTGAGCTGGAGTCTGTTCCTGTCCATCTGCCCAGTGTTTTATACTGTATGTGACACTTAAGGTTAAAAGATTAAGGACTGTCTACTTCTCTTTTTATGGTACGGGGTGCTGGTTGAGGTCACCTGAAGTGAAATGCATCAGGCCTTGCAGACAAGCACAGTAAGCTGTACAATTACTGGGAAGCAAAACAGGTTTGCATCTGGAAACTCCACAGTGGGATGCATTACGCCCCAGTAGCACCCCCTTTTCTCTTCCTAGGGCTCACTAAAGAAGCTCCAATTGGTTCTTGCTTTTAAGGTTCTGATGAAGATCTCCCTTCCAAACAAGCCCTGATCCAGATACATCACTAGAATCTGGTTGATAACACAGACTTCCCTTCCAAAATGAACTGACCAAAATTTTATGTGCTATTTTTCCCTTTCCCACACTATCCATAACCTCCAGATCCATGCACTCAAAGCCACAGACCTCACATATATAACTGGCTCCAAAATTCCCATTTTGCATATACAAATCACTGAAAAACACATCTTAAACTTCAACAGTGGCTCTAGTACAGGAAATACACTAGACAATGACACGACCATTGCAAACATGGCAAAGCCACAGCACCAGGTAGGTATTTCCATAAGCACCTCAGTACCCCAGATGCTGCTTTCATGGTTTAAAGGGATTTTTGCAGACCAAGGATTTCTCCTGGATGGCTGCACTTTATTTTATTTACATTTAAATAGCAAAATTATGATGCTGTTCCCCTGTGCTTTGCATGTATATAACTTCTGGGGGTTTTACTTGCAACGTGAAGAGATAGCACATACTTTAAATGGTTTCCTATTCAAACCCCAAGCCCACACTATCCAGTACTGAGGCTAAATTCTACCCTTCAGAATAAACAAGCCTTGAAGCTTTCACTTCTCTCTGACTTATCTCTGATCTGTTTGGAAAAACCTGACCAGATCCCTCTTTTCGTCTCACAAAAATTCACACTGAGAGAAGTAACATCATCACAACCTGTCAACACTTAGAGGCTAAACAAAGAAAGAAACAGATCAAGAACATAGAGATGAAAAGCTTTGGTGCCCCTCTTCCAAAACTAATAGTCCCAAAATGTGTTTGGAGAGAGGGGGAAAGAGCCATTGTTTGAGCTAACACATCAGCCGATGTGATTATTTAACTAACTATCTCCATCCCCAGACATATCACATGGAATGCAATGCCAGCTGAAAATATTATGTAGCCTTCAGTGATGTGAAACATATAAGCTCTAAGGCATACAGTTTGGCTGAAGACTCCAGCTGGCACTGGTAGTTTTATTCTACTGTGAAAAACATGAAAGTCCTCAGATGCCCTACTGATCATGGGATCTGAGGAACTTCCCCACATCAGCCTCACATGTACTCACACTGCAATTAACACACTCCTCCCACACTGTCTTTTCCCCCTTACTGCAGATGTGTACACATGTGTGCATGCACACAGCCACCATTATGTAGTCTGAGAACCCTGTGCTGGGAGTCCATGTGCCGTTGTGTTTGGAAGGGGGAGACATTCTTTGTCCAAGTGCTAAAAAATCTGGGCCCTCAACTTTCACTTGAAGGTGGCTGCAGAACATGTAATGACCATTACGGGCTCTGTTTTGCTTCCTAACTTTTCACAGTTTTTCCTCCCTTTATGACATGTTTATTGGCCTTGAAGGCTAAGGAGGGATAACATAGGAAACCAAAGTCCTCCACTCAGCTCTGACTCAACTCTTGTGTAGCTCAGTCTCATTTAAGGGCAAGCTGCACTCGGCATGGTGGCTAGCTGGTGTGAGCAGCTGGAGCCATTAATCCCTGCTCACATCTGATTTTCGGCAAAAATCTAAGCCAGTGGGTCCAGGGTAGTTAAATGTGCTGCTTGGCAATTAACAAAAAAGGTTACAGATGAATATTATTTGGTCTGAAAACAAATCTGCAAGGGGTTTTCGAGACTGGTGCCTTGAGGATTACAGCTTATTTGTGGAGCTTTAACAGGAAACTGCTAATTATGACACCTGCACAACTTCCCTTGAATTAGACCCTAGGGATGCATTGCCTTGCCTAGAGATGTTAGCCAAAGCCTCAGGCTCTTAATCCGTAGCCATCACCTAAAGTGAGAACAGAATAGGCAGCCACAGGGTATTTGCAATCTTAGTTAAGAAAGGGTATCACACAGTTTAAACTGGATTTTTCCTTCCAAGACAAACTACTTGAGTTTCGAATACTCTTCCAAGGAGGCTCTTATGAAATCAGCAATCTGATCCATTGAAATGGCTTTCAGTCAAAGTGTATACATATGTAGCACTACAAAATTGTTCAGAAAAGAGAGTCAAAGTGTAAGAATCAAAGTAAATAATCCATTTGATATGACTGTAAAGCAAAAGAATGTCACCCAGAACCACACTGACTATTTCAGGTTAAAATGGACATGTGCTTCTCAAACCTTGGTCCTCTAGGTGAGATGAATACTCATTTCCAGACTTTAACAAATACAGTTTTACATGTATTTTCTAGAGCTGCTGTGCTTGCAGCTTGTCTATGCTTTTCAGTACAGAGTGTCCATGTTGTGAATGCAAAAGCCAAGATATTGTTCAAGAAAGCTTCAGGCAGTGGTTTACCCAAGATGGACTCGCAGAATCAGATGAGCTTGCACATCTCGCAAATATTAAGGTTCTAAACATTGCATAAGCAGTCATATTCCAGGAGAGACTTTGGGAATAATCTGCCATGACAGGCTTTCCTGCACTGCCCACTGGTTACACAGCATATGAAGCCCACGCCAAACGGCTGGCGTGTCTTTATAGAATGATCAGCACCTCCTGAACTATGTTAATGTGTTAACCCTCCTCCCCCTCAGCAATTATCAGCCCTTTAGCCTGTGGCTGGGTCTCCAACACAGCAACAAGCTCATATGGCTGTATGATTCTGTTCCAGAGCTACACTGGGTGTTTCTGCATGGTGCTTTGCATCCTGAGAAGATATTCAGACCACCAGGATATGGGAGACGGCTGCCTTAGGAATCCAGTCATGGCGCATTCCCCATAGCATCAAGAAAGTCTCCTTTTTAGTTCTGCAGGAAGTTTCCCCCGAAAGTGCAACTCACAGACAAAAGCCATCCTGATGGCAAATAATGACTATGATGCTTTACTTATTTTTATGTTTAAATGAAACTGGTCAGTGGAAAAGACCAGTGACACTGCCCTCATCATGGGAATGTAACAGGCACTCCTTGAAGCCTCGGAGGAAGGCTCTCATTTTATTGGCAGGAACATGCCCACGGTAATAACCGATCCCTAAGTCTTACACAGTGCTTCTGTGCAGGCGACTGAAGTTGTCTCCAAAAATAACCTGCCAGTGCCATGCTTGGACTGCGATGACCAAGCCAGAACCAAAACTCTCATCTCCCAAGGTCCTGACAACTCCCATGTAGCACCACACTGTGCCTCGCTCTCTGACTCCTGGATTTGCTGCAAGTCTGCTCTGACCTTATTGAAAGCAATATTCAAACAATGACGAAGCAGAGCAACATTTCTGCCCTGTTGGGGCAGCCAGGGTTGATAAACGGGTGGCAGGACAATGTTAAGCAATGCATTCATGGAAGAAAGCACTCACAGGTTTATTTCCTTGCCTCTATCTTAGTCCTTTTTTGTCTCAGACTGCTGAAACCATGGGAGCATTCCAAGTAATAATAAACTCCTCGTCTTTAATTTATAACTCCTAAAAATTGTCAGAAGCCCAAAACACCTTTTTTAAGCCTGAAAAGGTGGCAGAGATGCATATTGTGTTGTCAGCACAAGAACTGTGGCTGCAAGGAAAGAGCTGCCAGTGCGCTTGCAGAAATAGCAGCAGCATTTTGTTTATCCCACTAAAGCTTGGCCAGTGTATTTTGCACTGAGGGAGCAGGTTTACCATGAGGAAAGGAACTGCTGCCTCCGTCCTTTTTAACATTGCCCAGTGTGGAGCACATCCCAACCCCATGCTATGAGCCCTGCTCACCTAGTGTTTTGTGGCCACATCTACTGCAGGAGCACTGAGAAGGGGCTGTAAACCCTTCTCCTTGAGTTCACAAGCCAGAGCCTGTGCCTGCTCTCCTCCACAGCTTTCCTTTTGCAAAACCTGGGAACCAAACATCCATCAGTCCCATTGCACCCTCTTGTCCTTCCAAAATGTGCTTCTGTGCATCTGTGTTGTAACAGAGGCATGGAAAGCAGGGGATTAGGAGCACCAAAACCTCCATCTGCAGCCTCAAGTAACAACATAGGGAGGAGTGGGAGAGGGAGAGTGGTGCACACAGCAATACAAAAAGCAGTTTTTGTGCCAGGCTCATCAGTGTGGCAGGGTAATAAGGTCAATGTGAAAACAACTGGAAGGCACATACCCCAGTAAACATGTGCTGAGTGAAAACGGCCCGACCTTATGTTGTAGAATCCAAACCCATTGAGTCAATTGCCAGAAAACATGACATGACCTTTCAGATTCAGTGAGCATCAGATCCAAGAGCAGGCTGCCGTGCTCTTTTCCATTTCACTGCTGCCCCCGGAGGGCCTCAAGTCACCTGAAATAATAGCTCGGGCTCCAAATCTGCACTCCTTTAATGAAAAAAAAAATACACATGGCATCAAGTTTGACCCTGGTGGCAGATTTTTTATATGCTTAGCTCAATTTCTTTAAACTTAACAACAGTGCTTTTATATATATATATATATATATATATATATATATATATATATAAACCTTCCCAGAGCTCAGGTTTTCCTGCAGACACCCCATTTTTGGCAATGAAGGAAAAACCTCTTGTTTTTGTGAATGAGAAAAATAATTAATAGCTAATGAGGAGATCGTTCCAACCCACAGCTTTCCCTCCCCAAACAAGGAAAGGAAAAGTTATTCCAGTTGGAACAGTCTCTTCGCTTTCTAGGCTGAGAAATACATAAAGATGTATTTTCGCCCACAAAGCTCCAAATCTTATTTTAATCCACAGAACTCAAGCTGCCCATGAGAGGAGTAAAGCTCTGCAGCGTTCCAAGCACTAGCAAGATGAGAGCTTGTGATATTAAGTGCAATTTAAAATGCACTTTCCCTCCCACTAAATTACTTTCCTGGCTAACTCCTGATTAATTTTTTTCTCTCCTTTTCCTGTCTCCCTGACAGACTGAAAGGGCTGAGATTTGAAATCAACTTCAGCTTTTCGGGGAAATATCTATTTTGGGGGCCAAACAAGGAGCTTTTTTTGATTCTATTCAGATGTTCCCCTCCTCTGTCAAAAAAAAAGCAGAAGCAAGGATCTGTGCCTTCTGGAAATTGTATTTATTTTGACTTGAGCTGTGCCAACCTGCAGTATACAAATACTCCGTCAGAACTGCCTACCATCTGTGTTTATTGTGGAGGAATAGCAACATCCAATGGCCAGTTCAATGCAGGTTAATTGCAGGCGTGTATTGAATTCCCTGGAGAGCCAAGTACACAGTTAGCTCCCCCAGTGTAATCTCTTTCTGTTACATGAAGGAAATCAAAACGAGAAAGAACAACAATGCCAACCCACAGAAGAGCTTGATGCCTCTCTGCACAGAGAGGGGGTATCTGCAGGGAACAATAACGGTCTATTAAATTCTTTCATTGGCACCGGAGAAGTAAAATGAACATAAATTAATCAGCTACAAAAGACGGGAAAAGTGCTAGTGCAATTCTATTGAAGTGCATGGAGTTATGGAAAGGATAAATTCAACCCAAGATCTTTCAATGTCTGCATATTTGAAAGTGGCTTGTCAAAAAAAATGGGCAATCTTAGGAAAGAAAAAAGGAGTTTGAGAGGTTCCCTGTGAAATGCTATCCTTGTAACACCCTGAGCTGCCACATTTTCACCACAGCCATATCGGCATTTATCATTTTCTTTCCTTGAATTTATAAAGCCATCTGCCCAAGATTTTCCAGAGCACTGGTGAAATGTGGGCATCAACCTTGTGGGATTGAGACCCGGACTAACAATGCCTGCAATGAAAATCCTTGCCCTGCAGAGGTGTGTCAGGTTGGACAGGGCCACATGCAAATGCTGTGGTGTGTTTTGGAAGAAGGTGAGGAGCAGCCTCTGGCCCATGTGAACCGGAGCAAACACACTGAATCTGGAGAAGGAGCAGGGAAAAGGGATCTGCAGGGACTCAAGGGACTGCAGTATTTATACACAATAAAATGCCTTGGCACAGCTTCCTCATGAGCACTGCAGCCACATCCAGCCCTGAAGGGCAGCAGCCTGCTTCTACATGGACCAGGCATTAGTTAGCCAGGCTAGAAAGCTCCAGGGCAGAGCCTTGGACGAGATAAAGACAATGGATGAGGTACAATGCTTCAGGTACTGCACAGTAAATTGGTATCACAGAGAGCCACATCATTTCCTTGACATCCCCTTTTGCTCTGGGAGAAGTAATTCATTTTAGCCTTAAAATACCTACTTCCCACCTCTCCAGCAAGCTCTGGGCCAGCACACTGAACTGACAGGAATGTGACCCCTTCCTTCCACCCCGGGGAAAGCTGTGCACCACCCATGAGCTGCAGGAGATCCAGAGGGGTTTAATGGGGCAGTCAGTGCTTGCTCCCACACCTACGTGTGCACATTCAGAATTTCAGCCTCTGAACTGTTCGCCTCTGGGGAGTTAATGTGTTTTTCCCTTCCTCTCCACTTTGCCAGTGGCTATGTCCTTCTCACACACTCATTCTTGGGGGCATTTTTAGCTCTTCCTCTCTCTTCCCCATGTCAAAGCTGCCATTAAATCTGCCCAATTTATAATGCTGAAGCCTTTCAGCCAAGGCTTAGTCATCTCACGCCTCATCTCACTGCAGCTTCCTCCCCTCCAGGCTTTTGCCCTCATCCCCTCCAGTCCATTTATCCAGAGTCATCTACCTTCTCTGCCATCCTCAAATCCTTCTGCTTCCCAGCCAGTGTTCATCACATCAAAGCTTATTGTTTTCACATTTAGCACCTTGCACAACTCCTTTTTCCCTTCCCATTTCCCCCTCTTCTCACTTTCATCTTGATCCTTCTCAGCTCTCCTAGGAGGCAATTTGTTCACGGCTTTCTTCCAATCTCATACGAGAGTTTCTTGTTTATGCCAAAACCCTTGATTAGGCTACAATACTCTACCAGGTCAGACCCACGCATCACAAGTCTATGAGCAAGCGTAGTTCTTCCCCATTTTGAAACATTAACCACCGTGAAAAATAAAATTAATGCCTTACTTTTCTGTTTCCTTCAGTTACACTCAGCCTGATGTGCTCACACTGGCTTCAGACAACAACCTGCTCTTCTCAGGCCCATCTTCTGGGTGTAACACTAGCGTTATACAAGATACCACATAATAGTGGCTGTGCGCAGTCTCCCTGAAAACTCTTCCTCCTTTATTTCACCCAAAACCACTCTATTTCCCTTCCCTATTCTGAAATCAAATCTTAAAATATCCTTCCATATTACCACACTTATAATGAAATATTTGGGGGGGGGGGGGGGCTGGATTCTTAAAAAGCTTGAGTCAATATGGCTTTGTTGCCATCCATGAAATATAACTGGCTTTATTAAAGCATGTTGAGTAGCATCAGCTGGAAGGGTGGCCCCACAACCGAACATTTGAATAGAATCAAGTCACTGATTCTGAATTGAATTCAAAAAATACCATTGTACCCCTGGGATTTTACATTGCCAAATCTATTTCAGCAACTAAGGAGTAAGAACATGTTTCCCTCCATACCAAGTTCTCAGTTCAGAACAAGCAAGAGGCGGAGGCTACACATACGCTGTTGTGTAAACTGCTGAGTCTTTCAGCCTGAAGCTGACACCTATAGCCATGACCCACAGTGCCATCATTTACCTCTTGAATTAAAAGGGAGCACAGCAATGTGTTTCCTCTCTTACTCATTGGGTAGTCTCTCACACAAGGCTTCAGACCGCAAAGTTCATCATTAAACACAGATTTTCACCCCCAGGAAGTTCCAGAGGCCCAGAGAAAGATGCTACAAGCTCAAGTTCCTACAATGGTTTCAATTACAGTATGTAAGGGACATTTAAACAAGCTTCCCTGGGATAAATGAAAGAAAACAGCCAGCACGCTCAGCACGAACAAAATAAAAAGCGATCTTCAGCTGGTGCCAGCCATGCATATTTTGAAAACCATCCCCTTCAGCCATTACTAACAGAAAATCAGCAAAAACTTATTTTAGAATCTGAAAAGACAGAAATTTAAAGCATTTGGTGGCACAATCTGTTACTTAGGGACAAGCTCATTAAAAATGCAGGACTATTTACTGAAGGCAAAATGCAGACATGCACTTTTGCATGTAGAGCAAGCACTTACTGAATGATAGGAACACCTTTCCTCCTGATTGGAATGGGAAGGAGAGCTGCTTTAATTGTGCTGATGGATGGCTAGCTTTCTGAAAGAAGGTAATAATTGGAGAAGCCAGTCCAAAACCTGGCATAAACTCATAAGGCCAATGACTAAGAGACTGAATTCAAGAAGAAAATTGCTATTGGGAGTTAAAAGGAGCTTAGGCAGAACTAGGTAATGGACCCTAAGCTGTAAGCACATGAGCAAGGGCAAGAAGTGTCTAGGTAGCAGTCTGAGCAGCACAACTCTGTCTTTGGGAGGTGATAAAGAAAGAGCAGGGCCCAGTCAACTTGAGTTTCAAAGGGAAATGCTAGAAAATGCAGAAATAGGAGCAGGAAAACCAGAAATCAAGAAAAGTGACACAGTGGGAAGGTGAGACTGGGGAAGAACACTGTGACTGTCAACCCAAATCAGACAGAAAGGAGAGAGGAAGAACCTAAAGCAGAGGAGATTGATTACACTCTTTTTTCCACTGAAACTACTGCTTTGGCCTGACCAACTCTGCAGACTGCAGTTAAAGGTTGTTGGGGAAACCCAGTTATTTGAGCTAGTGACTGATTTCATCATGAATTTATATTGTTATAAATCTCTGACTTAAATCAAGTAGTTACTCCTCATCTTGATAGATCAGGAGCAAGCCCTTGGAAGTGAAAAGTGTGATAAGAGCATGAAGATCTTTCTTGAAAGACAAAGACAAGACCCTGAACACAACCAGACACTTGAAGCTCACCCCTATGAATTCCCTTGCTAGACAAAGTCACATCTCAGTCATTCCTTTCATTCTTGGGAGCAACTCGCTTGTTTCAAGACAACATATGCTTTGTAAAATATCTGAGAGTAAATGCAATAACCGTTAAAATAATCATTACCAGACTAATATGCTTTGTAACTTCCTAAATCTTTTATATGGTGGTTTTAATTTCTGGTCTTCAGCACCATAGATGTCCAAGGCTCCCTTGGAAATAGATCTATGAAATTTAACTTAACAAAAAGGGAAGCAAGGGAGCTGTCAAAAGGCATAAAATCGAGAGGTCCTGTTCGAGAAGAAAAAGGGGTGTTGGGACAGACTGCCAAACTGAAAAGGGCTTAAAGTTTAGGAGGCTTGCAAAAGTGAGGAGACCAGCTCCATGGCAATTCTGTACAACCACTGCACACATGGAAAAGAGGGAATGGTGGAAGATGGCTTCCCAGTCAAATAAAATCTTTTTCTGGTCAGAGAATTTATTGTGGCCTATCTCCAATATCCCACATGACTCAGAAGGCTGAATATCATTCCAAACTGCTCTGGCTTCCCCAAAAACCGCTCCTGAAAAATGAGATTTGTGACCCCAACACATAGCCCACTTGACTACCTCACATTGTTTCCAAGCTTCCCATCTGGCAGCTAGAGAAGCATCCTCTCTGCTGGATAACTGGAGACATGTACTAAGATTAATTCATTCAAAATAAGCCTAATAACAAAGTAGAGGTTTATCAAGAAGTCAAAGTCTCTTCCAGATTGTTTTGCTCCTTTAAATGTTCCCAATCTGGCAAAGATGAAGGAACACTGAGGGAAAATACAGTGAGGGAATTAAAAAGGATTTCTTTTGCTGCAAGAAATAATTAGAATAAAATCTTAAAAAGATAATCCAAGAGGCCTTTATTTCTGTTTCTCTGTTTTGTTCCCTCCCCACCACTCCCTGTTCTGCTCCCCTTACAGAGAAAATAATAGAGTGTTTAACACAGATGGTGTGAAAAGGGAATGGAAAGGAAATAAAAGAATCAGTACTCCTGGTGAATAATTTGGCTAGAGGAAAAAGACAGATACAGATCAGATTCTTTTGATATGTTAAAAGCATCCCAAAGTGCCTTCACTCTGGATGCTTTTACACAAATTATCTTTCATCATAAAAGTACAAAATACATATAATGGACAGCTCATCTCTCTCGAATGAATATGTAGCCACTAGCTGATAAGATAATAGACTAAATGCTGACCTGTCACAGACTTGATGATCATAAAAGCAGAGTTTAAAAAGTTGGTTCTCACGTCTCGGGCATTTAATGGGCAGGCACCAAGAGATGCTTCCAACCTTCAAACTCTTTTCATGCTACTCTGCCTTAAGAAGCACAGGCATAACTCTCAAAGTGGTTGCATTTGGAGAAAGACACTGTTTATACATATACTTCTCCTACAACCTCAGCTCCCAGGAACTCCTTCCCACTTCACCTTAGAATGACTTTCGTGTCACGTAGTTGTTCTGTCAGAAACAGATTAAAATTCCCTTTATTGAGTGCAGCAGCCCAGTTTGGTTTATATTCTAATCGCAAGAGGCACCTGAGGCATCAGTTGATGGATAGGCTTCTAATAAACAATAATTATTATTGCAGTGTGCAAAACAGCTGCACTGCTGAAAACAGTGTCAGAAATGGTAACTCTTTTACTGGTTTTAGCCTTTCCTGAGTCACCCCTGCCTTACCATGGGATCCTCACCTCCACTCTTCACTGTGCCACAGTGCTGATGAGAACCAGGCTTCCTGTGTCACCTTCCCCAAGCACTTTCTTCAAAGACTGGAAAGACAATGTATTTTTTGCCTTAATAATTAATCTAACAGATACCTTAATTCCTGTACATGTACCACAAGTATCTGCTATGTTTTCCCCCTATGCTGTAAAACAGCCTGTATCTGATAGCTCGATACTTCTCTTTTCTCAGTATCTTCCTTTGGGATCTGACAGAGTTCATGTAAAGATAGAAAATACTCCTGTAAATAATACGTCAAGGGAATTCATTTAAACTGGGCAGAACTCATTACAGAGTGGTTTTACATAGCTCAGCGTCCTGTCAAATACCACATTAAGATTACCTAGTTATTGGTAAATAGTGTATTTCAAATCAACAGCCAGCCTGAAAGGGAACAGCATGTGGTACTCAGAGCTCAGAACTGATGGCTCTGAGTTCCTTCTACAGTCCTACTAGTAACCCACCATGGGATGTCTGGAAAATCACTGACTCTCACTGTCACTATTTTAAACCCTGAAAACCAGGAAGATTAGATGAAAAATTAGTTATCAATGAGGTACTAGCAGCAGCCTCTTACAGGTAATAGCATCTCTTCTTGTTAAATTAAGAGGCTCAATTCTTTGGGGGAATTTACATGCTTAGTTCCACTACAGAAACTGCATGAAAATAAGTACCTTGTGTGGACCTGAGTCCTTCAAAAATAACTTGCATACAGACAGAGCTAGACCATACCAGTGAGCAATACACATGCTGCCTTGAACAGAGAAAGGCATGCATTGTGTGGCACTATGAATGGTGAAACTGGAGATATTTACTATGATCTTCTACATACACTGACGTCTGTTACCTACAGCCTCTCAGTTATAATGTACTTGCTAAAACAGTGGCACATATCTAAAAATTCTATTTATTGTGCTCAGGAATTATCACAGTATGACTCCAAATCAATTGCATTTCAGGTAAACCCAGAAGAACAGAATGTGATTCATGCAGGCAGTGTTAGGGACAAACATCCCAGGAGTGCAAAAGCAATGGTTTAATTATTTTATGCCAAATAATCAGAAAGCACAATATGCCTGAAATCACCTTTAGCAGTCTTCTGGAATATATAGGAGCCTGGTCAAGCTCGGGCTGACTGATTGCTAGGTGAGAGCTTACATGATCGCACTATTGGCTTGTTAAGACACTCTCACAAAGGCCTTTTGATTTCACTTGCACCAGCAGCCTCATGCTGAAAGGTTACACTTGCAGTCAAAGAGAATCTATGAGCTCAGTGCAACGTGAGCCATTTCTTAGTCACAGAAGGAAAAAGACAGAGATTTCCCCCCAGAACCAGCAGGATATCACTCAACACAGAATCAGAACCTGAATGCAGCATTAATAAGAGTATCAGGTACATTGGTCTATAGTTGGTGGGTTTGTGGAGTTCTGTGAAGCCCTAACCCAAGAGATATAAAAAGGCAGACAAAGGGATGAAGCAGTGGTCTCTCTGCAGCTGAGAACAGAGAGGTATATTCACCCTTGGGAAGCAGCTTGTTGGAAGGACAGAGTATTTGCTCAGTGTTGTGCAAGAAGTTAGTATTGAGGCAGCAGTTGCCACTGTTCCTCTGTGACTGCCCCTGGTGCTGCTTATCCCTACCACACAGCTGGGGCAGGGGCACTTCCCTGGTGCCCTCCATTGCTCTGGGACATTACTCCAGCAGCAAATTAGTTTCTCTGGCTTAACTCAGCTTCTACAGATGAATTAATGGAATCCACAGCTTTCTACAACTGGAAATGAGGAGAGGCTAAGTCCAGTCTAGAAATGCAGCACCTTTCTTCACAATGGCTGGACAGAGCCTCACTAGGCTGTTATATCTGAAAGGGGTTTAAAAGGGCAAAGGTCTGTTGGTAGGTACTTTGGAATTCAATCCTTCCCTTTTTCTGCCAGACCCTCAATTGCATCACTTACTCTGAGTGCCGAAATGCCCATCTTTCCCATTCATCCACTTGGGCAGGGATGAGGATGTGGAACCTGTGTTTTGCCACAGGGTTAATTATAGTGGCGTATGCATTGCTCTACTGTCATGAAAGCAGGCTGATCATGCTTCAGACTGTGTAATTCAACTATTGTCAAACATCAAAATCCCCAGTATAACAGGGCCCTGTAAAGAAAGGGAATTAAATGTCATAATACATGGAATATGAGCAATGCTCAAGAAAGGATAAATAAAAGCCTAAGAGGCACAATCTTCCATTGAGGCCTGAAACCCACGCTATGTAGCAACCTAGAGTGGTTACTCGGGGAAAGAATAGAAAAGCTCATCAAGCCCAACATGATGCTTCTTCCACCTTCCAGCTTCTGGCAATCTGCCATTTAGGGATTTCCTGAGCCAGAGGTTGCATCTGCATCAGCGTGTTTAATAGCCCCTGCTGGACCTATTTTCCACGAATTTGTCTAATTGCTTCTTGAATCTATATCTGTCAGCAAGAAATTCCACAACTGAATTATGCACTATATGAAAAAGCACTTCTATTTGTTCTGGTCTAAAGTAGCTGCTTGAAAATTCCCTCCATTGCCCCTTAAGTCTTACGTTATAACAGGGGATAGTAATTTCCAATTCACTTTTCCCACACCATTTATGGCTTATCACCTGTGTTACTTGTCTCTCTTCCCAGATGAACTGCCCTATTACATGCAATCTCTTCTAGGAGATCTCTTCCTGCCCTCCTTTGTATCTTCTCTTTTTCAAGCATATCCTTTATAGGTGAGGATGAGCAGGACTTTATGTTTGTTCAAGACATGGGTGGATCATAAATTTGCAAGATGTATAAGGCTATGTTCTATTTTGCTGTCTACTTCTTACTTTAACATGCCTAACATTGCATTTTCCCTCCCTGGTCTGTTTATGCTCTAAGCTCTTCAGGGTAAAGCTCATTTCTGATCATGAATGTGTACAGGTCCTGCAGCACAACAGGGAGCTACAAACCAGACTTTCTGAAGGTGGACACTGGTAACAAGTTTGTGTAACAGGTTTGTCTGCAGAGAAACTGATGTTAGCTAACCCTGCTGCTTGCTAATGGTACCTGACAGGAAATGGTCACACTGGCCACTTACCTGCAGGGTTAATCCCAAAACTGCTTTCTACATACAAATGATCCTATAGTAAAAACTTCTCTTTTAGTGAAGTGCTCAGCAATGCATAGGAAAAATCCATTATGAGCAATTAATAATTGCTTTAAAACTCAATTTCTGGCTCAGGAAATCGTGAGCCCCTGCTAACGTATGCCAGGGGAATGCACCAGGGAATCAGTACCATATTTTCATCCTCCTCAGAAGCTCTGCTGCTGCTAACAGATAAAGGAATAGATACATTCTTGGTTTCATTTAGCATGTCTGTCTATGTATGTATTATTTAAACCATCTTAATCACAGTTGCATCCCATAGAGCTGACTGTTTTGCAAAGCCAGGCATGAGACAGTTCCTATCTGAATGCATTTCATTCCAAGGAGACTCAAAAAGATCCAGACTTTCGTGCGTTGTGGCCAAATATGTTTCTTGTCTGCTATGGAACTCACCAGAGCTATACTTCTCTTCCACTTCCTGACCAGTGAAGCAGTACCTAACATTCCACTAAAGAATCTTTGCCGGCCAAAACTCAACCCTTTACACACAAATGTTCTCAACTACTGCTTTTATAACCAGCACCCTCTACCCTCCCCTGCTCCTTATTTCCACTATCCACAGATTGTACCTGCAATTTGCAGAGCACCTGCAAAGAGAATCTGAATTAATTTTTAGAACAGATTAGATAAAATGCATTGAATATCTGTGTGGACATATTTATTCAGAATTAAAGTAGGCCTAATTCAATTTAACTTACTTCACTTGCAAAATGAATTAAGGAAAATGTAATCGAGGCTACTTAAATTCTGATTAAGGGTCTTGACATCTGCCACAAGTGAAGCTGTGCTATCCACAGGGAGTTAATTCACCACCAGAAGTGTGGAAACACAACCAACTGCACAGCAAAAAAGGAAATCATTAGTCCCTCAATTGCAATAATCACCAAAGTGCATTTATGCTAAATATATATTTAATTTGGGAGGCAACATTTCTGCATACCAAAAAAAGGAAACAGATTTCCCTTGCTTAGAACAATCCCATTTTCCAGCTGAATTTTTATTTTTGTAACAGAATTATAATTGTGTCAAAATTCAGAAAATTTGGTTAAGTGAAAAAGAGATAGTTTCATCACAGTGAGTGCAACAGCAGTCAGATTTTCCTTGCTAACCCATGGTTGTGTGAGTATCCATGTGGGCATAGTAGAAAATGCCTTAGAAAATCACCCTAGTTCACACAATACACCACAGAAAGCCCATGAGTGCCTTGACATGCTTTGGTTTTCCCTATCAATTTGATAGCTAGCACACTTGTTTTCAGCTGGTGGCAGAATGGTAAAACCTCAAGCTCTTGCTGCCTTGATGCTGTGTCTGTTTGAGGTCACATCTGTGAATAACTCTACTGCTACTGACAGTCAGAGGCCTGTGGATGTTCTTGAACAGCCTCATTGTCTCAGCTCTGTGTTCAAGGGTGGCACCCCTACACATGACAAAATACTTCTTGTGCTGTCGGTGAAGATGCACATGCTAGATAGAACTGAAAAAGCTTTTTCTTCATGATCTGCTTTTACTGTATATCAAGTGTTCTGTTATTTGGAAAATCAAAGTCTACTACACTTTGTGCATTATTCAGTTCATTCCATGCCATTATTATGCTTATTTTTTTTGTGTACAGCAGCAGTTATTTACAACTGAACTGTGAATCTAAAACTTAAAAGCCATTTTCTAGCTTATGCTTGATGTCCCTGTTGACAACTATAGCAAAAGTAGAATTGTTAGGGTTATTAGCTCAACCTGGGCTTAGGGAGATCAGGAAGTGCCTGAATAAAGAGAACAGATCCCAAGCAGCAAAACACTACCTGAAAGCAAAACAAGATAGTAGTGGCCAAGGGAATAGGTAGCTTCTTTAGGTTGTTACACAGCCTAGTACTCCTCCCCAGCTTTTTCCACAGTTCTGAAAGTATGTGAAGTCCTTGTGACCTTTGGCCAAGGCTTTTGTTATCCAAGTCCTAATTTGTGCTGTTTATATTCAGACAGGAGGACTACAGATGATTCTAGAAATGAATGGGAAAGAAAACTGTGATGTTTCCCATGAAGAAATCCATGATCTTTCCTGGATCAACTTCCAACCCAGTAATGAAGGACTAAAATTCACTTTTTGCTGTGCATCTCCATTTTTTCTGACTTATGTTCTAAGACCTTACAAGGTTTGACACTTGCTCCTTCCTGTACACCTTACCCCAACAGCTGAATTGCCAGTGGAAATTTCTCCACAGTCTAATATTAACACTGTACATGTTGAGAACAGGGGGTTTGGTCAAGAAGTTTGCTTCTTCTCCCTTCCTTCAGCTGGATTTCAGCTGGGTAGAACTGCAGTGTAGAATCAAGGGTAATTCATGGGGTTTATAAGAAACTTCCAGTAGAAATTTGGAAGCTTCTTGTCTTTCCTGCAGAATTTCTTCTCAGAAAGACATTAAACATAACCTAAATTGTAACTCAAAGTTGCCATCTCAGCCTGATGGGTAAGATGTAGCAAGCTCTATACCAGCAGCTCTCCTTGTCTTGTTCTTACCCGGAATTTCTTGCCTGATAAAGTGATCAAGGCTTCAGCTTCAGGTAACTCACAGAGAAATAATATGCAAGAAAAATACAATTTTAATGCCTTCGACCAAAAATGATGACCAGCTATGCCCTTTATACTGGCGTTATTAGTTCATTACTTTCAGATAACAGGGAAGTAGCTTTGCTGTCTGCTTGGAAGTGAAGTAGACTGGAGTTGTGAGTTCAGAAGTGACAGGGAAAAAAATAAATCCAAGAATTCAACTGAGAGGCTTACTGGAAAAGTGGGGCTGAAGATCTAAATGCAGGAGGTGGATGATTCAGTAATGAATGGAAGGCTCATTCTGACAGCTTGGGCTGCCATCCAAGCTAATTTGTTTCCAAGCCTTCAGTTTGCCAACTGAAGTGGCTGAGAAATAATAGGCTCCCAAAAATATTTCTAAGGAAACACAATGCCCATTATCACTGAAGGAGAAGGAATCTGCACGTTTCAGAGGAAAAAGAAATTTGAGATCTGCCAACTTTGGCCAGTTCCAAATGACACAGGAAGGAGCAGTTCCAATGTAGTGAAAGGGAAGAAGTGGAGTATTGTTAAATAAATTCAAAGTCCCCATAAAAAATAGACACAATAAATAGAAGGACGCTTCTTTCATAGAGAGATGATTTTATGGCTGAGCCCATGCAAGCAGCCTATGATAAAGAGTTTGAGGCATAGGAAAAAATGGAAAATAGATTGGTAAAGAGAAGTATAGGACAGAATAACATGAAAAATAACGAGGTATCTCTTTATGTTTGACTTGGTCAACACAGAATTTCATATAAAGTAGTTGGATATTTTATAAACATTAGAGACTCAAAAATGCCCCCCCCCCCCCCCGCTTTGTAGATCTCACTAAAGCCAACAGCAGGAAGGAATGTCTTGTAATTGTCACCAGAGGTTAAGCCTTGGATTCCCCGTCCTTCCAGTCACACAGCACCTGTATGATCTCAGCCAAGACATCAAGCACTGTGTGAATAAGGAGTTAGCTTTCAGTGCTGTTAAATGGAATAAGAGATTTTGAAGTGTTGAGAAACCACATCATGCCTACAAGAAATCCCTATGGAAGTTGTGTACTCTTTGTCACCACAGATTTTTATGAAGAAGCTTAGACACGGTTGGCATACATATAAAAAGTTTTTGTTTGATTTATGAACACATTGCAAAATGGTTATTATTTATAAAAATATTTCCTTATTACATTTTTTTTTTTACCTAGGGACACCAAATTCTGGTTTTCTGGAACAGTGGTATCGGATCTGCTTTAAGAGCTGCTCAGCAAAATACTGTTAGCCTTCAGGTTAGGTTTTCCCAACACTCAGCAGCTACAAAACTCACCTTTCTCAGATGCTACACACTTGATGCTACTAACACCCTCCTTTGGCCACCATTGTGCACAAGAGCAAACTGACACTTTACTAAGAGACTGGTCAGCCTTTTGAGTGATACCATCTTTGTGATACCCCAAAAACACAGACTATAGAAATGGCTTTTTCAGTCTCCTAACCATCTTCCTGATTTGAAACCTCCTTATTTCTCTAAGGAATGTTCAGCATTCATTTTTAAGTGAATGAAGGAAGACTGGAACTACTACAGTTTTCTTACACTAGACAGGCTTCTAAGTCTCAAGTGGTTTTAGATGCATATTTTGTGGTAGATGGTATCAAACACCATTCCTAATAGATCTACACAGGTGTCCACTACCTTCATTTCCACTGAGAAGGGAACCTAGCACTGAGGGTTATTTTTTCTATTTCTAACACAATTGCATTACCAGACTACTTAATTAAATGGGAACTCAAAGCTAACATGTTCCTTCAGGGTGAATCAAAACTGCAAAGAGAAGGTGAGACTGCAACTTATGCAGGCATACCGAGCTGAGCTTCCACCTCATAAGCATCAATAGCAACAAAGCTACACTGGAGCAGGCTTCACTGCAGACCATATCACCACACATATATACACACAACTGTGTCACCTCTAAGTTTTTTTGCAGCAGCTAGGTTGAAACTAGCTACAGCAGAATGAGGGCCAGCACTGGATTCATGAAATATTTGGGAAGAAAAGATATGGAGTCCATTCCCCTTCCAGTCATCCAGTGAATTTCTACCTAACTAACTTAATTTCAGAGCCTTTATAACTGTCCCTGTTGCTTGCCCCAAAAGCCAAGAGTGTTTCCATGTGCTCATTTGCAGCAAAGGTACACTTTTAATAAGTATGCACTGTCATACCTGTTCATGTCAGTTGTTTTCATGGGTGGTCACCTCTCATGAGAGAACCCAAGGGTTTGTTCAATACCTTGGAAACTGATTCTTCCACTGAAACAGAAATAACCATGTTTCCAGAGGTGAGACTGTGTTTATTCAATAAGCTGCATCTTTGCAATATTATGTTATTGGAAAACCAAGTATTTTAAGATATTAACCCTTTGATGGAACTCTGGCAAGGCAGGTATTTTGCAGGTAGATGAACAGTATCCTGATACACTTAAACAGATTAATATTTGTGAATTTTGATATAATTACTGATTTCCTCAACAGATCTAAAATCAAAGTTTATTTTCATGTTAATCCAATTTCATGCCTAGAACAGAGCAAGCACAACAGAATGTCTTTCGTAACCTTCTGATATCATTAATTATTGCTACATTGGGAGTTACAGCATGGAACAAACAGGTTTTTAAATGGAAATCATTTGTCTCTCAGCAGGGAGACTCAACAATTTTATTTCCTTCAACACCAAGCTGCATTCAAGTAATCTTGTTCCATGGTGATCCTCCCTTGACAACCTGCAAGTCAATGGTGAAATCCCATCTATTTTGTCACTGGATTGGTCAAATGCGCTGCCCGTAAGGGGAGGTGCGTATTTGCTCTCCTAATTGCGGAGGAAGGGTTTTCTCCATGTTAAGGCCATGCTTTCCCCAAGCTCTGGGCATTTGGTCAGGTTTCCTGGTGATTTGCCACAAAAGGAAATCCCCTAACTCATTAAAAAAAAAAAATAGATTAATTGACCGGTTCAGTAACAGCCTGCCCCAGGACCCAATAAACTTTACAAAGGGTACATTCCAATTACAACTGGGCTCAGCATGAACTGATAAGTAAGCCAGCATGATCCGTCTCCAGCATTAAGGACTTTTTTTCCCTTTTCCCCAATTAATTTAACTCTTTCTTGGCACTTGTGGATTGACTAGCTTCTTACTGTTCCTTTCCATGCGAGTGATAACCCTGCCAAATGACTCCCAGCAACATGATCTAACAGGTTCAGTAAAAGCAACCACTGGTCTACATTCACTTTCTGAGCACTGCTGTGGCCTTACAAGAAGGGTTAGTTAGAGCACTGCCCTCTTCCACACGTTGCCTGGTGTCCTAAAACAAATCCAGACCTCAGACCAGGACAGGGAAGAGGGAAAATGACCTTCTCACAGCAGAAACATCTAGGGAAGGAATTGGAACCACTTGCTAGCGGAGCACAGCTACAAGCCTGCCTTCACTATGTGAGAGGATTGGGAGGGAAACAGGATCATTTGGTAATAAGCATAACTGCAACAGCAGAAGGAAATAGAAGGCAGACATCAAGTTAGGAAGACAAAACAAGTTACTGGAGATAAAATGTTTGTTGTATTATACTCTCATATGATAATCTGCTGTAGCATTAGATAGCCTGGCTTTGGGTGCAAATCTAAAGCGTTCCACAGCACTGAACACTACTGATGCAAGGCAGCCTTATTCACAGAGGCTTGTTGATAAAACATTCGGCGCTTAGCTGACTTGTCTTGCAAAGGTAATTTACACACCTAGCTGGTAACTACTGCTACTTTTAACACATAAAAATGCACAGAAACTTATATAGAAGACACTTAAACTGTTTGGACTCACATCTACTTCTGCTCAAACTCAGAATATCATTTTCATACATTTATTATGCCTAGGCTGCACTGTATTTCTTACAGGAACAAGAATAGCTGTAATTATTGTTGTCAATCAAAGTTTCTCTGAAGTCCTGAGCTTTACTGTTTCAATAACTCATTTTTACCAGTGGCAAATGTCCTCAACAAACACTAGAGCCTAATTTGCAGTTTGGTTCCCTTGTCACTTTCTGAGTCATCTTGGTGGAATGCTGTGAGGCAGGCGATTAGTCTTAGGACTTCTTTTCATCTTCCCTTTCTTTACATCTGAGGGCTGTTAAGAAGTTTCGTTTCCACAGCTCAGGCACATCCGAAGTGTACTACAGGTACCGAAGGTGCAATGAAATACAAAGTTTATTCTACTTTAGTACAAAGAGAATACCTGATAAACTGTTCCAAAGTCAGTCTTAGCACATGCAGGTGCAGCTGTTATTGGTTTCACTGGAATTACAGTTGCTTACAACTGGTGCTGGATTTAGCCCCTCACAAGTAAACTCTTCAGCATCACATAGGGCTCAACTGTGATTGCAAACCCACTGGTATAAATCAGAAGTAATTCTACCAATGATGCAGAAGCCTCAAGGTAAACATCAGCCTCCCAAAACAGCTGAGATGCCAAAAATAAACATGATACACTGCTGATGGATTTATAGTTAACTGGCAGATTCCTCTTCAGATTCTTAATCAGGTGTCACTGAGAGGTGCTAATATAATTAGGGATGAGATATGGATTAATAGGAAGAAAATATCATAACCTCACTCTTACAATAAAGCAGTCCGTATGCTATACTTACCTGCAAACTGCACCATTCTTCTGGTAGCATGACATTTGCTAAAGCAAAAGCCTGCTGATAATTCTCTATAGTCCTATATAGCACTCTGCCATGACTGCTCTTCAAAAGGCCATATTTATCCCCTGGGAAATATAGCTGTATTAATATGACATTTTGTCACAAATTAATCTTAAACAGGGGTAATATTTTTGACACTGAGTTAAAACTGGAACTAAAAGGCAGTTTAGGTGGTTAAAGTGGCAATATCCTGTAGCAGACTTATATTCCCTGAGATAATACTGTTATGTTGTAAGTACCAATGTACAGGGATGTACCAAGGGAGAGAATTGTGCAAGTCTTTCTTCATTTTAACAACACATGGGATCATTGGCCTTCTACTCTTTATTACAGCTGGTAGTATAGCAATGCCCACTGATTCCAAACATCAGAGCCTATGGTGCTAGGTGCACTATAGAATAACAAACCATTTGCTAAGGAAAAGCAGCCAAGACATACTATCAGCACCTATCTACCATCATGATGGGCTGCATGGTAGAAAAGTATACAGATAGTTTTAAAAAGATCTAAAACCCCCACTAATTTCTCATTAATACGATTAAAAGTGGCCTGGTCTGGATTTTAATTGAAGCCCCATGGCACGAGCCAGTTGTGACTAAAGGGATTCTCTGCGATGTGCTCTCTTTCCTGCTGAGGAGGTTCCCAGGCCCTGTGCAGTTTGTCAATGCCAGGCTAATTAACACAATGTAATCTTGCCACTGACACCCATTTCCCAACTCGTTTGCACAAAGCTTCCACTATTACAAGAAATCAGGGGAAATTCATAGTACAGATTTCCACAGGAGCTGACCCTTTTATACAAAGGATGCCCTTCACCTTTTTTATTCCGTTCCTCTATACTGCATGATACTGATGATCACCAAAGACAACGGGTGATTTGGGGTACCCAAGTATTACCTTATAGGCACTTCACTGTACATCTCAGCAGTCCTTCACCAATTGCATGTCATTTGCCTTTAATGGGATCATTTTCATTAAGACTAATGTCTCCTCCCTGGCTGTTTAACTCAATTCCCTCCTGAACCTGAAGGCTGCAGCCAGAGGCCAGCCAGAAATATTTGTGTTCTACAAATGACTGAAATACCTACAGTTCTGGTCTGTTTAACATCTATCTTTTGAGATGCGAGGTGAAGCCCGCTGACCACTCACAGTCATTAAAGATCCTATAGCACTTTTTGCAAGAGCAGAGGGTATTATTAACTCCAGGATCCTGGCCATATTCCAGTTTGGATAATTACAGTCTACCACACTAAATTTCCCCCTGCAGTTTCAAGTTGAGGAACTTCTGTTCTTCACTTCCTCTTTTAACAACCAGAGCAAAGTGTTGCTCGCCCTGAAATGCCAACACATTCCAGCCTGGAGCTGGGATGGGGGACTCAGCCCATGGGTAGACATTCTGCAAAATGCGCTGGGACTTGTTAGTAAGGAGGTGCACAACAACTCACCTTGAGCACCATAAAACCAGAGCTCCAACCTCAGTGATACTGCAGGTTGATCACAACGCTCACATCTTGCTGGGGTTTACTGCTGCCAAATGCAATCAATATGAAAGGTCTGGGTATCTACCATTGATGGCCTGAAAGTCCCCAGGGTGGACCAGGAGGTTTTGCCGGTGGGTGTTTTATTAACTGCTCAAGTGTAAAAATCAATTCAGGCCTTTCTACTCCTGAGTAATCATTTGGTTGCACTGAGTGTTCACAAGTTTTTAGGTAACAATTGGATCTTCTGGAACTAGACAGTAAATACAAGCATTCCTATTTTCTGTATCAGGGAACACCAGAAAATACCTATCTAAGGACAGGATTTCTTACTTGAATAGGGAACCATGTTCCAGCTGAGTCACTTGCCCCTTCTAAGTACTAAGAATGAGATGCATCTGTAGATCCAACATTAACTATTCTATGATCCTATGGATTTCAGGATCAGGAGTCATAGGGGTGCCATTTTCATGACCTAGAGAGGGGAGGGAACAGGAGACAATGTAAGAGTGGGAAGCACATCTGTAACTGTTGAAAGAGGCAACCCACCACCTCTTAAAGGTTCCTTTGATTGCTTTTCATATGAAAAAAGATTCCCAGGAAATCTAAGTCTGGGACTGAGAAATTCTGATAGCTGAATGGACTGATGCAGTGAACTATTAAAGAAACCTTGAAAATGCTATTTCTGTCTTCATCTGAGAGCAAACAGACAAAATTCTCTTCTCTGAATTCCTCCAGCTTAAGATAAGAAAGATGATAGGCTGTAGATTCTGTTGCTCCAGGCAACTGATGAGGAACTTCTTTGATGTGCTTTGATTAGTGCTGGCTTCTTTGATTCAATGATACTTGGTTCCAGCTCCACTTTAAAAAAAAAACAAATCCTTATTACCATAGGGAAAAGCATTAAGGACATTTGCTTGGAAAACACTGGGGCTTATGTTAAGAGTTCTTATTCAAGATCAGAAAGTTTTGTTGCCTGTATTGTTCTCCCTCCTTTGAGCTGGTCACCTTGACTGCACACCTGGACACAGGTACACTCTCTTGGGGTAGCACTTTCCATCTTTTAGTATGACAGAAAAACAGGAGTGAAAGGGACTTCCAGAGATCAGGAGCTCTCCTTCCCTCCCCAGACACCTACTGTTTCTAGCAGACATCTGTCTGTCTATGTGATAGAAGTTTAATACTCACTCCTCCAGAGCAATTTATTTTGGGACTTGACTATCCTACCCACTCACACCTTCAGACAAAGAGTTGCTTGCAGGAAACATTAGGCCTCCGGAGAAATACAGCCACTTCTGTAGTAAACTGTGGAAGTTGTATAAAAACAGAGAGAAAATCACTTCAGTAAAGTCTGATTAAAAAATTAAAACGGATTATGTATCCAGGCCAGGTGGAAAGGGTTCAGCTGGAGTCAGAACAGCTGGAATCCACTAGGATGCCCTCACTGTTCCACAACTTTGGGATTTTACCATAGTTAACTTTGAGACCAGCAGTTATGGGTCAATCAGACCTGATCACAATACCAAGTTATCTTAGTCTGATGTCCAGTTAACAGTAGGAGAAACAGAGCCAGCAACCAGCAGGAGGACAAGAGGACAACCTATTGTGTTTCATTCCTAGGGCAGACATCCTCAGACTCTGAGTCCAAGAAAACTCCCACTCATTTCTAAACAAGCCATTCAAAAGCAGTTTTTTGCTGAATGGATCAGTACAGCTCATAGACTAAAGCCTATTGTAGAATGAGCCAATGGCATTTTCCTAGTGCTCTGAGTTAGTACCAGTCTACACTGCAGTGTGTGTGTTGACAGTGGTTTAAGTTAAGGGTTTTCTTAATTTATTTTTTTTAAGAACTGTGAATTCCCACATGCCCTACTTTGGTAGCTTAAAGATTGTAGGAGGTCAAAAAAAATAGGGCAGTGAAAATAACATTGCAACAAGAAATTAATTGCAAAGAACGTTTAATATGACAGGGGACTACATAAAATCCTATTATATTTCTTCACTATCCTACTCAGGAGTCTGTACTATTGCTATACTCAAAGGCCAGGGCAGTCTCCCAGGGTAAATTGCTACATTAGTCTGACATTTCTGGCTCCAATTAACCTTATATTTGAGCTATATTCCGAGGGTTTTTAAAAAAATATCTGTGATAAGGTTATGTTTTTCTATTACAGTTTCAATTGCTTAATGGCCTGCTCCTGATGCCAATCCCTCTTTAAACACACCCTACGTAAGGAAATTAGGCCATAGTTTGACAATACATTGCTTGTGGCAGCAGGACCAGCCTAAGGTATTCCAACCTCTCCCTTCGTGCCTTTGTCCTCCCAGCTAAGTGCTGCACCACAATCCAGGAACTGTTCTGGCTTCAAAAGCTTGCTGAAACCTTCACCCTATCAAGTTTGGTTTGTGAAGGAACCAGAAGATAAAGAGAGGATATCTGATTTGACAATGAAAGCAGAGTAACCTTCCAGTCTTGCACCTAAGGACAATGCATCAAATCCCTCCTTAGACACTGCAGTCAGCTAGGCAGGTATGGAAAGAACACATGGCCAGGTGGAGGTCACCGTGCAGGATCCACAGCACTGCTCCACTGAAGATAAGCAAAGCACATATTAGCTGTTGGGGTTCTGTCCTCATTTTCTTTTGCTTATAGCAGTACAAAGACATATAAATAAAACATGGGATGGGTGGTGCCAGATCCTGTGTTCTTTCCGCAAGCTTTAAGGTGCAATTGCACTATGCTCCTGATGTGGCACCATGTTACCATAAGGGAGGAAGACTGCTGTATTCCACTCCTTCCTAGGCATGCATATGCATCCTAGGGGATCATGCAGGGTTGGCATAAATTGGATTAGAGAGGTCTCCCATATGCAAAGTAACATTAACCAAGAAGAAACAAGAGTTACCTCCCAATCTATACATTAGATCAAAATGACATGGAAACAAGCAAGGCAAGTAATTGTCTCAACAAAGTGCAGGACTAAAGTCTTGCTTATACCTTACTCATGTAGTACAAGTACATTCACTCTGACACTACTTGCATTGTGAATAGATATCTCCAATTCAGAAAATGCTGCATAGAGCACACAAAGTTGTTGAGAATGGATGAACCCTGTCCACATCTACAGATCCAGTCAGGTCACTCTCTTTATAACGAGCACAAATCAAAGAGAAGCAAGAACAAATTCAAGTAAGTTTTCTCTATGGCCACTTGCCCAAATAGTGTCAGCGAAAAAACACTACCAGTAAAATTAGCTTCCATAGACACAAATATATATTCATTACCTGAACTTCACCAGAAAGTAATTCTTGGGAATAAGTCTTGGTCTGTAATTTGCTGGCAAGCAGTTCACTCCAAGTACAAGATGTTTACAACATGAAATTCAAGCTATATGACCTACAGTTTGGCAGAAGAGCCAATTTTAATGCTTTAATCACGATGCTGATATAAATGCTTACATTTCTGAATGTAAATTCATTAGCTATGAGTTAGCTATGGCTATTTGATTTGCCAAAACAATATCTTTTTGAAACATTCCCAATGTCAAGTCTGTTTTTAATGTTTCTCGGCAAGTGAAACGTGTTAGATTTTATTTTTACTTTCACATTAATGTATTTCAAACAGAAAGAATAAGTGGATTTTGCTGATCCATCCAGCTCCAGTATTAGGTGACGGGTAATAATACTGCACAAAGCATCATAGAGACAACTACAGAAGAGCAAGAGCTGAGATATGGTTGGCAAGGAAACCACAATTTACAATAGGCTGGCTTTCCACATGCAGAACCTACAGCACTGTCATGTTAATTACACACAGCAAGGCAATGCTCAGCTTCCCAAGTCAAGTCACTCCATTGACTATCACACGAGCCAAGCTAAGCAAATATACTGTACTTCATCACCTCATAGAAATCCTCTGATAGACTCAATGGAAGTAAATGATAAAATTCTCCTTTATTTCAGTGGACAAAGATCAGAACTTTGGGCCTTATTTCATTTAATTTAATCCACTCTTAATACTACTTAAGAGCCAAAACTAAACAGTATGATAAAATCCACATGGAACAATGTGGTCCTCTACTTTAAAAAATAAACAGATTTTGGAGATATATAATGAGAAAATAATAATGGCTAAGATTTTCAAAAGCTGGGTAACAGTAAGTCACAGTATGGTCTTCAAAAGGACAGGAGCTCTTGAAACCACACAACAAAAATGAGGACACTTATTCAGGTGCCTAAAGAAAGTTCAAGTTAGAAGTGAAGTTTTAGCAGCCATTGAAAAATCCCAAGACTACAGTGATACTTCTTAATTCAGAAATCATTCACCCCAAATCCTGAACTCCTGGCCAATATCTTATTTTAATAAGGCATATACAGAAATTACTAAACCATACTAAAGCTATTGAACACCAAAGCACAAGTGGGACTCGCAGCCTATATGGAGATGTACAGACTTACAGCAGACTCTAGGCAAATTTCAGCTCCATAGCTCAGAGCAATTGGTTGTTGTTCCCTCCCTTCTTGTCAGGACATCAGAATCACAGAGCTCAACCCCAAAATAAGCAAGCTCCAATACGGAGAAACTTTTCCAGAGTTTAACTCTACAGCCTATATTGACAGTGCATACAAACACTGCAGTCTGAGGCACAGCTCCTATCACAACTGAAATCACAAGAGATCCTGCCCTCTGTGCAGACTTGCTGTGCCCAAGATCAACAGAGCCAACGTAATCTCATGCCAGTTTGCATCGTAAATGCCGTACGAGCATCACTTTATCCATCTGGAAGTTACCAGCATATCATTTATTTATTGCATTGTCTAAAAATTACCTTTAGAAATAGAAATGCTAATTTGACTGTACAAAGATTGCATCAATGCAGAGATTCAGACCAGGGGATGTTTTCTACATTCATGAATGCAGAATAAACTGCTCTGCTTTTCAGGAGCTAAGGATCAAGGACTGTCTTTTACATAATTAAAACTGAAATTTAATATTATATTCCCTGCACAAGATTCAGAATTCAGGAAACACTTCTCTGAGTATTAATTGTGCAGAATAATATGGCTGGCTGCCTGTATGATCTCTCCATTCTTTGATGTTTAAATTGATCCTTGTATTCTGGAGAGAGCTTCTGCAGAACTAACTTCCTTGTCTTTATTTTGGCTAGGTTCACTCAAAGGGCAAAACATCCAAGCATTCAGCTTTTGACCCTACTAGCAAATATTTAATGTATGAATTTAACTGGACAGGGCTTTGCCAGAAGCTCTCTTCATGTTTTATTTCTGAAGCTATTTTTACTAACATTTAATTGCTGAAATGTAAGGAGATAAAAACATCTCTGACAAACTGTGTTTATTGAGCTAAATGCCATCAAGGAAAGCCCTTTTATTTTTTCATAATGGGTTCAGCGCACTTTGCATCTCTGGCTTTATTCTGAAACTCACTGTTACAGTCCTAGAGGATGATACAGTAGCTAATATTACCACTAAATAAATGCACAAGTGGACATACACAGGAGGCAACTTGACAAAGAGACGCATGGATAAACTGGAAACAGCCTTTAATAGGTTCCCAGGAAATAAAAGAGTGGTCTATGATCTCCAGTTACTCTCCTGCCCTTTCTGTATATATTTACAAGGGACCATTCTGTAAGAACCATCAGCAAGCAAACACAAGTCAGACACCTGACTAAAGGTCAAACCAGCAGCAACAAAGCACAAATTAAAAGGGAAACCCCTGATTTTCACTCCCCTCCCCTGCTCCCACCAGCCACCCTTACAGACCAGACTGCTGTGAGTCAGCAAGATCCTCTGATGGCCAGAATATTTGAGGGTATTAATGATGGACTTCAGGATGGCCAAGAAGGGGAAGAAGGCAGTGAGGAGAAGAGGGCTTTAAGAACAAATAGGCAAAAGGTGGAGAGGGTAGCGGCAGAATGGTGAATGACAAAACCAGGCCTCCACCAGGTGGAGAGGGCACTGAGGGAGAATGTGATCAAGCCATTAGCAGGTGGAAGGGGAAGTTAAGGGTCAAAATCAATCTGTCAGGGTGCAGCAGGGAGGTATTACCATTGCAGCTGGCTCTTGACTGATCAGTACAAGGGGAGGTCTGCAGGTTGGTGGTAGGAAATTGCTGTCAGACATTTGCCTCCATTCTGTGCTGGATGCAGTACACTCCAGCATGGCTCAAACTTCTACTGCACACCAACCACTGCTGCTTCTGCTATGCTTATTTCTGAGAGGAAAACAGGACTTTGCTTTGCCCCTAGCAAGTAGATGATGAACAGGCAGCCTGCTAGGATATCTAGCTTCTTGTTTCTCTAAACAGGGGGGCATATATTCCCAAACTAATTCCAGTCTACAAACCATTTTAACACAAGTAACTAAACACAATGGACTCTCCACTTCACTTCCCAGCTATCCTGGACCTCAACTTGTTTCTTTTAAATGGTTCCTATCAGGACTTGTGTTGTTCCTTTCACCATGACAATGCAAAGAGCAAGCATGTGCTAGACCCACCGGGAGGTATTTCCCCATAGACATAAGGGGAATTTATACTTTCTTCTGATTTAAAGCACAAAACTGTGTCTGTCTTTCTGAACTAGCCATTCTTTGATGTTCAAATCCCTCCTCAAGTACTGGACAGAGCACTGTAGAACTGAATTCCTTGTCTTTATTTTTTGTGAGGTTCATGCAAAGGTCAAAAATCCAAGTATTCAGCTTTTGACCCTAACTAATCTGATGGGCAGTACCACAGGCAGGAGAACTCTGTCTATAGTAAAAAGCCAGAGCAGCAAGCGCTGAGCCAAACTTCCCCACCACACATACTACAGAGCAGACTGCTGACAAATTGCCATTTACCATAAGGGAGAGAGCAGTGTTATAGCAGGTGAAGCCCTCCACCACTGCCCAGTCACCCTTTGGTGCCCCTGAGGAGGCCAATAATAGTGGTGATTTTTGTTATGGGGCAGTGATCTGTAATTTAAGTGGAGACATTCATCATTCAGAAGTCACAGTCGAACAAGCTGCTCAATGATGACCCGAGGGCACTCCCAGCCATGGAATCTGACTCAAACAGCTAGCTGGGGATATAAACACTCATGTTTAGGGATGAATGTTTACATCTTGTCTCTCTCTTTCTCTCACTACCTCTGTTGTTTAAAATGGGTTGAAACTTCATGTGATGTCCTTCAAGAGTCATATAAAGAGCTTCAGGAGTTTCAGCAATCAAAAGAAAAAGGAGATTGTTAACAGCCTACACCAATGATCCACTTACGTTCCTCACAAACAGACAAAAAAAAATTAAGAGGTAAAACCTCTTCTCCCCAAGAAGCCTCTAAATACATTTTCAGGCAGAACCCAGCAAGAATGCTGAGATTTTTAATGGAGAAGGGCTGTAAGTCAATGCAATTCAGAGAACATTTCATGGCCAGCACACCATATGAGAGATGATCAGGCATCTTTCCGACTGTCTAGTTACCATGCCCATCTAATTACCTATTGGAAACATTCTATCCATCATCTACCTTCAGTGAGAACAATGTTACTGCCCGCTCCAGTTTCCAAGTCAGAGCAGATTGCCACCAACAGTAACAATAATGACATCCCCTTCTGTACTCGCAGGAGCTGAACACAGAAATAGAGCTGCTGGGTTTCTTCTGCACACTTCTGCCAGCTCTCCTGCCAGGATCTAGCTGAAAGACTGGATCCAGAGATGGCTTCATGAAGTGAAGATATAAAGAAGGAAAACCACCAAAACTCCCTAATGACCAGATGTGCCCAGTAACTGAGAACAGTCCCTTGCTCTCATGCAGCTTTATGAAACTTGCAGCATTATGTGAGAAATAGCTTTAGTTAAAATATAAAATAGGACATCAGAACTCCTAGGATTTTGCTCCTGCCACTGATCCTTCTGCACTGCACTCCTCTATGCCTTGGTATCCCTTGTCTCAATGGGGATGACAGTACTTTCCCATGCCTTCGTGGTTTTATGAGGTTTAACCCTTATTAACATTTGCAAAGCAGATTGGGACCATTGAATGGAAGGCTGAAAAGAATTTTCAAAGCTTTATGACTTGAGAGAAAAATGTTGAGGGGAAAAATATCCCAATTAGGAGCAGAAGACTCTGTTCCCCTTCTTGATATGGCAGTATTCAGCTCTCTGGGACCATTTTAACCCTATTCTGTAAGGCCATTCCCTGGCTCAGCTGATTCTGAACAACCCTGCCTTCTGCAACCACCTCTTTTCATCCCCATTACAAAAGGTGAGCCATATTTATTGGTTCGAGCAGGGCCAAGGGCTGACATTAAGCAAATTTCAAGGGTTATTTGAAGTTAATTGAGTTTAATCATGTAATGATTTTATAATTAGTCATAGTTCCCAGTCTTGTACTGAAAAAGTCACACTTAAGAATTATTTAAAAGAAAATTAAAGCCAATTTTGAATATGCAGGAGGAAACTATACCAGTGATCGGTGGGACTGGGTGAGGGGATCAGAAAGTGTGCTGGCTAAACACAGTAGCTGCTTTAGTGCACTGAACTTCTGCCTTTAAGTGTAGTGAGCTGAAGTCTCAGCTGGGGACTTGTGCTATGGATAAAGACAGCAATAAGTTTCCAAATGTTAGGCCTGCTGTCTTGGTTGTATTTCTCACTGGCAATGAGCTGGATGGATCCTGCCCTAGGGGAAATGAAACTTCAGGTTTTTCCCACCTCACTGGAGTCAGATCCACTCACCTGATTCAAACGCAAAGACCAGGAAATTGTGTTTATATGTCCTCAAGACAGGACTTGACGGTGAAAAACTATACTCCTCAGTTATAAAGGAGAAGGTAAGTCCTACAATGCAGCTACTCTAGAATTTTGAGCAGGTGCTTGGAAGTTGAATCCAAAATGCAATTTTATCTTTCTTTAAAGATTTCTGTGAAAATGGCATGCACAGCATAAATGGGGTGTTAACAGATAAGCATCAATGAATTCTGTGAAGTTATTACACTAATCCATCATTCATTCTATCCCCACTCTGCAAGGCACTCAGGACACAGGCAAATAACCACCTGTGGAACATAGCACCTCAGAAAGTAAAACTAAATCTCTGCTTAGGGATAAAGGACCTACTTTAGGTATAAAGAACTGACAGATCAGACAGATAACTTCCTGCTTTGCATCTCCTGCTGATTCAGGGCACTCCTTACAGCAGTCTTGATGAGCTGGGTATCACCATTTGATACTAAAACACAGCATGTAATGAGGGCAATTTGCTGTGGGTTTAAGACACCATGTGAGCTGGAGGCAACATGCAAGTCAGGCTCATACATTTTCACTGTCTGTGTCTCTGAGTCTCTATATACTGTGAATATCTAGTCCCTCAAAGTAAGTGTATTCCCAGGAAGAGAGAACCCATTGCTTCCAGAGAAGAACTGACATGGTTTCCACCAAATCTGCCTAAGGTGCAGAAAAAGTAGGAAGCAGGACAAGAACCAACTGCAACTGTGACTCTCGGGGTTGAGGAGATCAAAATGTAAGGCTGTAACATCTTAGAGAAACCAGAAAGTGCTTCCCAAGAACAGAAGGTGTGCTCTTGCCCACCTTGCCCCACAACAACAAAAGCCTCCTTCTGCCCTTTCTGGTTCTGTTCTACTTTTATCTCAAACCCTCCAGAGCAACCAGCACCTGGCTCCACTCCTTCCCTTGCTATTGTCTCTCAAGACTTAAAGGCGTCTGAAGTCTTACCTGTGCAAGTAAGCAGCCTCACAGGGATGCTGACAGTCTCCATCTTGTCCTGCTGCAAAAGTTTCACTGCAGACTGTGGTGTGGAATGGCACCATCACATGCAGCAGCATGACCACGCTCAGGGCACACCCCAAGGACTACGTGACTCCTCCTGAAAAAATTAAGTGTTTATAGGTAGCAGTGCAATAAAGATTCTTACCACCCTGCATAGAAACATAATTATTGATAAAATTATACTTCTTCTCATCACCTACTGATAACTCTTCTATAATTTTCTTGCTGATTTATACCAAATTAGAGAACTGACGTGTCCCCAGCACTTGGCAGTGCTGAGCCACCAGCAAGGCTAGCTGAGACAGCTTTTTTTCTTTCAAATACTCAAATTGTGTGGAAAATTCATCCAAAAAAAAATTAATCTGACAAAAATCCAGAGCAAAACCAAAAATTAAGTAGAACCTTCTCTAATGGCAACACACTAAAAAGTACATTGATTTTTCACTCAGAAATAAGATTTTGAAGTGACGCCTCCTAACTTGGTTTATAGTATTGTAAATGTACATATCCTAGCTTGAAATGGGTGGATCTGCTTTTACTGAGGAAGAGAGGATTTCGGTGATGAAGCTGAGACAATACTTTCAGAGTAGCCTTGTAAATATCAGCCCTCATTCTCAAAAGCAAAGGAGTAACTTGGATGCAGTGCCATACCTGTGCTGCTGCAGGACCTGAGCCCTTGCAAAGCCTCACAACACCGCAGTGTGTTTCCAGGACACCACAATGCTGAGTGCTGCCTGATGCAAAGCCTTTGGTTCTTCTTAGAGAAAAACCAAGAACAAGAGGAAGCAGAAGTCTGTAAGACAGGACTGTGTTCAGCAGGGGCCACACCATGGGACATGCAGTGTGCCCAATGGACAGCAGAATCTCAGACACTTTGGTGACCAGTTCTTTCAGAACAAATCCACATCGCAGGACAGTTTCCAAAAGCTAATACTTTAACTGCAGAAGGCAGCCTTTAAAATGATGTGTTTAAAAAAAAAGGCTTCTTCTCCATTTAAACACAACCTTCTCCACAGAATTCTTCCCTACAGCCATAAAAAATACCAGTGTATTACTTAATGATATGGCTTATTTATTATTTATTTAAATGATTTATGTAGAGCCTATAGCCTTAACAGCTATAGCGATAACGATTCAAAAACCAGAAGCAACATGAAAAGGAGATGCTTAAATAATTAAAAGCCTCCCTCCTTTCCCGAAAGAGAGCCGAGGAGCCATGTGTTTTTCTTTCTTGAGGTTTTTAGTTCTCCTACAAGTGAAAGGGCAGAGTGCCATTGGCTAAATGCTGCCTTAGCAAGGAAAACCAATAAATCAGGATAACCAGTGTTACTGTAGCTCTTGCCTAGCTCTTCCCATCCATGCACCACAGAGGAGGGTAAGTATCACAGGACCTATTTTACAGAAAGTGAAACTGAGAACAAGGAGGTGATAGAAATGGTCCATGGTCACCCATGTGCAAAGTTCACGTGCAAAGCTGGGCATAAATCTTTCCTTCCATCTGCTGGACCATACCTCATCCACCAAACCACTGCTTTCTTATTTCTCTTCTTATTCTTTATTTAGTCCCTGCCTTTTTAAGCATTTACCATGTTTCCTCTTTCTTTCCATCTCTCTTCCATGCCTCTGCTCCCAACTCCGAGCCTTCTGCTTCCCTTGGTAGTCTTTCCCTCCTGGTATCCACTTTTGGCCCAATTTTTCCAAATAGGTTTTATCCTCTGCAACTAGGCAAATAGTTGGCAACTCACAGCACAAGTGGGTAATTGAGCACAGTTGTAAGTGGATTATCATTGAAATGAGTGATTTTACACAATGCACTAGGCTCAAGGCAGCAACAGGGTGCTTTGCAATTCAGACATTGTAAAGAGAGAGAAAATATTTTCCGGTTTCATTTTAAAACTTTCAAAATGCAAAAATGGAAGCTGCTTCCCCAATGGCAAGGCATGAATACACACTGTAAACTCCAATCACCAAATGGTCGCCTAGTTCTATTAAGGGGAACACATGAATTATGAGAATCAGACATTGCAGAGCAGCTGGAGCAGTAAAAAGCTATATAAAATCGTAAAATATATTCTGGACTAGTCTCCAAACAAGCCAAAAAGACAGAAGGTCCTTGGCATTGGTCTTGGGGTGCAAGAGGAAACCCTTAACACTGAAACTTTGACATCTCAAAGTTTACACCCATGTTGTGGAGCACCCACAAAAACAGCATTGAGAATTCATGGGCTTGCCTGGAAATGCCTAAAGCCAAACCCAACAGCTCTCTAGGGATCTTATCTGTCAATTTAACATAAAACTAACTCTTTAGCAAATGGATTCTTTCATTTTCACTGGTTTAACTGGGAGCACATAAAGATAAATGAATACGGTTTATGATTCTATGGATGATTGAAATTCCCTTTTAAAAAAAGCATATTCAGGACACTGGACTGAGATTTGGTAAAACTAATTCAGTATCCAGCTTTGCCACAAACTTTCACTATGACCTTGGAAAGTCATTTAGGTCTTTGCATCTGCATTAGGAAGTCAATCCACCTCTCTAATGCAGAGAGACAGAGACAGGCACCAAAAGGGTGGGGATGCAGACCACCTAAATAATACATAAAGATATTATTTTCTCCTACTCTTCATCTCCTCTATTGAGTATTGTTTGTTCAATGCTGCATTATCTTTATGGCACAGACTTTTCTCCCACCCCCAACAGGATCCCCGTTTCATATACCAGCTTGAAGTAGTGCATTAATACAAATCAGAATACATGTTCCAAATTGTTATATTTATCTCATCAGAGCTGCTTACATTTAAAAGATGTAACTGTCACAGCGAACAGCTCGCAAGCAATCTGCAAAGTAAAAAGGCAAACAAATGTTTTGTTAAAAGTTCTTTGAGGAATGATTCTAAAACCCACAATCAACACAAGAAAACCACAGTCTGCTCAGTGACCCATTGAGAACATAAAGAGATATGAAGTTTGAATGAAAATATTCACAACTTAATCTGCCAAACTACCTTTCTTTATTCTCAGAAACAGCAAATAAAGGACAGCATTTGTGAACAAGGACTATTCAGGACTGGAAGCAGGTACATTAGATATGGTGGACTGAGAAAGCAGACTCAGTCTGCTGGAGACAGACAGTCGCAACTATTTCCACTGTCAAAGAAAAATCTGGCACCTTGTTAAATATTAATAAGCTGACGGGGTCAAAATGTTTAGGTCCTCCCAACTCAATCACTTTCATTTCTACTTCTCAGAAGCCATTCAATTGGAAATACCCTTTCCTGTCTTGCCCCTCCTCATCCTGCCTTCTCACCAAGAACCACACAGAATCAGATGAAAACGGACAGTAAATGAGTTGGCAGCCAAATGACTTTTTTGTCTCCCCTGCCTTTGCTGCTACACAGCCTGTTATTTTTAGCAAGCCACAGAAAACTCAAATACAAGAAAAAGAACAATGTGAAGAGTTGGTTTAGCAACTCTGCTGCATTTTCTGCAGGTTAGTGTTATTGATTACTGACACCTAAGGGTCTGACACATAATCAATAGACCTCATGACCCACATATGTGACATGGCCTGTGGGGGCTTTGGAAACAAGAATGAACATGGCAGCTCCAGCCAAAGCTTTTCATATTATATTTATTTATTTATTTTCAGGCAAAGCTGCTTCTACTCAAATTACTGTCATGGTGAAAGGGATTTGCTCATTTCTTCTCCTGGTACCTAAAGACTAGAGAAAAAAAATAATACCTGTTAGTGAAACAAAACTCTAACTCTACATTAGCAACCTAAGAGCTGAAACCCCTCTTCCCTCCCAAATATACTTACTCACAATGAGAACTAGTCATCTGATGGAGAAAGAACTGCTTGAATAAAAGAAAGAGGCAGAAAGTGTCTCACCAGCTTAATTATCTTTCTGCAAGGTGCCAGATCAGCACAGGCTAGTGTGGAAAGCGTCAGTCTGACTTCAGAAGATTGGAGGGTCACAGTCCTCAAAGGTGGATGGTGAGAAAAGCTTTTGTACTTCAGTTTGCAGACCACAGTCTTCTCCAAACATCATTCTTTGTTTCATTTTTGTCTTCCCACAGTACAAAGTGGTCACACAGGACTACAGCTAGGACGCATGGAGCTACACGACGTGCTTATTTCCTTGATGGCAGTGTTCCTTTCAGCTGGGAGTTTGTACTCCCAGAGCTTTCCTTCTTGCAGGTCATTATCTTTGCTGGTTCTGAACGGGTATTGCTTTCTCTCAACAGTGTTCACTTTTAGTTTGAGGAGTCTCAATGCTGAATTCCTACATGGGCAGTATTCAAAGGAAGTCTTGCATCTGAAATTGTCCATCTGGATTTTCAGCTATTACTGGTTTCTCCTCCCACTTCTCCAGTCTATTCTATCAGTTGCCAATTTTCTAGTTTGTTTTTTTCACTGCCTGAAGTGCAATTGCTATAAATTATGACAATTGTGTGCTTAAACCATGACAATTAGTCATTACATTATTGTTTTCTAAGACCAGCCCATATACACAGGCCACATGCAGGCTGCTTATGGTGGCCACTAAGATAAAGGCAGGCATATAACTTCAGGAGCACAGTGAACAACTGAGAGCACTACATAGACACTTAGTGGATCCTGGCTGCAAGAAAAGAGAAACCAAGGAAAGTTAACCATGATCAGGTTGTCTGGGTATGGCTCTGGGTATGCATCTTCAAGCACATAAACTGACCCTTTCACACAGAAGGGCTGAATGAAGATCAGGAGGCTTAAGTCTTAGTCTAGTCTCATGTTACTGGAGTGCTCTGCTCTGTAAGGGCCAGATTCTTCATTGCTTTAGAGACTGCAGTATACACAGGACAGAATGTTGTACCACAAGTAGGCACCCTGCCCAATCACAGCAAGTTCTTTCCTGGGTGAGAAAATCCATGCCAGAATAGGCTAGACTTCTTCATAAGTGAGCAATGGCTTTTGTAGAGTATCTGCCTTTTTTAGGCAAGCAATATAGCTTGCTTTCAAGACAGACCCCAGGAATCACTTGGTGGGGCTGTGCGAGGCCACAGAAGGCATCCTGCTGTTCTCTTCCCTGTAGATTTTCTATCCCACTCTTGTCACATTGACACTTCCCTGGCATATTTTGAAGGAAAACACATTTCTGACCCAAAGCTACGTGGACTTTCAATGTTTCTTCCAAATCACAAAGAACCAAACTGCTGGAACCAAAGAGTTCCCACCAATAACAAATAACCAGGATAGAAGCTAAAATCTCACAGCAATCCTTTCTTACGTTAAATGCCCTGCAATAGCACCTAATCTTGAAATATCAGTCAGCAAAAGTCAATTGAAAGGCTGTTGACAAGTCCTTCCACAGTCTTGTTCTCAGTGCCAGCTTCTGTGTAATGCTGGTAAGATTTCAGTTCTAATAAATTCCTTGTCAACATGAGCAACGCTTTTATTAGGCCACTGAAGCATGTATTCTATAATGCATTTAGTGTACTGCACTGTGTGTTGTACAGAGGCAAATGCAGCCTAGGACAGAGGTAGAAATGAAGTGTCTGAGGAGGACACACAATCCACACTCACCTGGTGGCCTTCAAGCCACTACAGTTCTATAGCAGTTCACTACAGCTCTATTTCAAATGCTTACCACTAAGCCAAGCTTGGCAATTCAATCCTTTCCACTCAAACCCTTTCCTGGACATCTAACCTTAATAAAAACATTGATTCCTGATGCTGGGCAGTTTCAACTCAGTGTTGTGCTCCACCCCAAGCTGGCTGTCCTTAAGACAGGGTGGCACACAGCACACAGCACTCTTGGCTTTTGAAGTGCTCTAAGTCCTTCAGGATAGAGAACACCACACATTTTACCCCCACACATCTTGCACAAGCCACCTACCTGCTTTTTTTCCTCTAGTTTTCAATTTCTTGTAAGACACTGTTATTTTATGGAGAGCTGAAAAATACCCATAAGTAAGTCAGAGGAAAATAATAATACCCATTCAGTTCACCACTAGAAACCCTATGAAGATTTTCTCTTTCCACCAGACCCAGCAATATCCTGCAGGAGAGGTGGCCTGCTGCTATCATTTTCGAGGTGCAATCTCGTTCTTTTTTGCATCCTTCCTGCTGCAGAAAATTCTTCACCAGCTCCTGGTAAACACTATTTCTGTTTTACCCTGTGGTGCCACATGGGGATACACTCTGCTGGGTGCAGGATCTTCCTGGTATCTATTTTATGCCTCCGGGAGTTTTCCAGCAGCCAGTAATAATGTAAAAAATCACCATGGCCTGAGATGTGACCAATTACAGCAGACAGCAGTTATTTATAGAAAAGTCAGCAGCACTGGAGCTTAACATCAGCACACCCCTCTGCTTCCCATCACATAGTGTGCATGCTAGCATCCTGCAACACCCTGAGTAGCGAGGAGTTTTAAGGCAATTACCTTGGTACCTCACAAGACCATAGAGACACATGGCGTATACCCACAGGACAAGGAAGGAGTAGCACTTTACACACATGGTATCTTCCAGCTGCCACAGCACATTTCAGTTTCATGAATCGCTGACCCTAGATGACACTTTCATTCCGAAATCCTTGCCTGCCTACTCAGCAGCATAGCACATGAGGGCATAGCGCAGCCAATGAGTACGACCCTGTAACACACACCTTCCTGATTCCCAGCTCTTTGCAAAGTGTCTCTTCTCATCTTCTCCAGGACGTGCTATAAGGTCTTTCCAAATATTACAGTACAACAGAATATGACATGTTAGTTAGGCGCCTTTCTGAACTTCCCCAATCATGATAGAAACTAAACTACTTGATTCAGCTTTCATTCTCTTGATGCAAAGGTGGAAAACCCACCAAAAAGCTAGAAAAAACCACAATGAACCAGGGGAAGATGTTACTTCAGAGGTCTTATACCGCTTCACTGAATCCCTGCTACGAGACAGACAATGCTGATGGTCCCTAACAATGCCCATTCTCAGAGCTGACACGCAGGATTGGGACTGGTCTGTGTGCTATAGTCTGTAACTCAGGAACCTCACAGCAGTCGCTAAAGAAATGTGGATTCAAAATGCAATTTCGAATTCTTTTGCCTCTGGAATATTTACGAGGCTATGTAAGTGCAAACCCGCTCTTGGAAGCTGAGGGAAAAAGTTCATGGCCCGTTTCTGAGGTAAGCATTGAGAGCAGAGCACGCTGCAGAATGAAATGCACCATTGCCATCTACTGCCCAGACTGGGAACGGCTCCTCTCCATCTGACATCCAGCTCAAGATGAGATCAATGTTTCAGGACAAGGAATCTTTTAATCGTAATGAAAATGTGATCTTGACTGATCCGAAGGCCACATTACATTAATACAGTCTTCAAAGCTTTTTTAATAATACAATTAACGATTTCTGCCATACCATTAAGAGAATTAAAGACCAAAAAGCTTAAGGGGTATTGACCTATTCAGTTTCAGTTTTCAAAATAAGCTCAAAGTAACATGGACTATTTTCCTTTCTTTACCCCTCCTCCCTTTAAACAGATACATAGTTCTCAGATGTGTTGTTCTAGTTGTGTTCATGGCTATCCCACTTGTAGTAAAGATTTGGATAAGTAGAGGGGATCTCCATTCTGATTCGCTAACCCCTTTTATCTTGTGAACCAACAGGTCACAGCTTGCACTACAGTAAGAAGAAAACCAACAACATTAATTAGGAAGGTTGAAAGTACAGTTTGATGCAGAAGGAGACTTATTTCCACAAAGGAGCTTTAATTCATCACCCCCCTTTCTCCAAGCCAAGTCTCAATCTCTTCCTCAACCTACCAGCTTGCTAAAGCTCTCATCTGCGCCTTTCCAGATGACTCAGAAAGCTTTAAAGGAATTTAATAAAGCCCAAAATATGCCCTGGCTCATTTCTGCTCACAGTGAGTTCACTCCTCAGCACCAGAAACCACAGATTCAAATAACATTTCCCAACAAGTGGTGCTATGAGTCGGCTACACACTTGAGCCTGAGCATCCCTGGGTTCAAACCTAGCACCTAGGCTCACTCCCTGGCAGCAGTGCACAGCACGAAGTGATGGCTCCAGGGAATATCCACTGTCAGGACACAGTGGGGCTCAAGCTGTCTGGAGGCTGTGGCCAGGATGACAGGACTGATGTGCACTGAAATGGCTGTTGAATGAGCAAGGTCAGCATCTGAAATCTGCAATGCCCTGGATGAGTTCCAGCATTCAGGAAAAGATTTTAGCCAAACTGGCATTGCCTCATGCGCCTCTGTATCAACCGAGTTCTGTTCTGTGCTTGGGTGTTTTCTTCCTTTTCTTTTTTGAGGCATTATATCTGAACTTGACAGCCCATGTTTATCTTTAAGTAAGGACGAGTGAACCCAGGATAAGTCACTTTGAATTGATTGCAGATACTGGCAGGGTTTGCAAGAGAAAGCAGCCTCAGCTGAGGCTCTGTGCTACTCCTGGGCAGGATACGAGAGGAGAGAAGCAGAACTGCGCCTGTGCATGGAAAATTGCAGATGAAACCAGGGGACTGTGAAATATCCATAACAACAATGAAGAACGCAACCCACCCCATGTCATCACCATATGAGCTTATTGTCCTGGGCAGGGGTTCAACCATGGGATTTGGCTGAGATGATTCTTTGTGACCAGTTTCACCAATCCACTGCTACAAATACAGACAATAATCTAGCATCAAAGCTGCCTGAGTTGTATTTCTGTGCATTTCTAGGTCCTGAGCAGCAGAACGCTGGCTGCCTCCTGGATTTCTAATAAATACCAGCAGCTTTTTCCCTTGGCTAGAGCAGGTGATATTGTTTGTCCTGACCCTGCTACGCTGAGCCGTGAATTACCAGAGTATGTCTTACCTCCCCCTTCAGATCCCATTGCTGGAATGGGAGGGAATCATCTCTGGCATTGCAATTATACTGCAGAGACTGGCTAGTCCAAAGGTAAGCCACCACAAGGCTGTGATCAAGCAAAAATACAGAGGCAAAAATCAAGCACTTCTATTGCTCATAGCTGATGTCAGTTCTGTCTTTGGTAGAAACCTGCATTCCCACTCCTCTGCAGGACTGCAGCACCACTCTGTAAGTTTAGTCCTGTAAGTCAAAAGCCAGGCAAGGACAGAGCACAGCATGGTATATCCATCTGTTGGAAGCAAAGGCTCTCTGAAGCTCTCATTCTCAGCTACCTCAATGAGTAGAAAGACCTAAGGTCCCTCCCTCCCATACCCAGCATGGCAGAGCAATGTGCTTTGCGATCTATTTGACAACTCACAAGGACATTACTTATCGAAGTGCTAGTGTCTTTGATGCCTTAACTGTTCAGGCAGGACATGCTAAATATCATCTTGCAGAAACTTCTGATGTCTACAGGGAGCAAGACCCCTTCTTGACCTTTTCTCTTGCTATTTTGCTGGTTTTGTTCTGTGCTTCTCAGAGGTGCTCCTCCATTCCAGATGCACAAAAGAGGTCAAACTAGCAGAGGTGGCTTGTGCCAAAGGCTTTGGCTTCTACCAAGAGACACTTTAAAAGGAAGATATTTGTGCTTGTGACATAGAGCAAAGAGGGACAATATGTCTTTCACTCCAATTGATTTACCCACCAACCTTCTACGCAAACAAGGATAAAAGCAGCATTTCAGCCTGCATTACAGCAGATGGGCTCTGCATGCAGCACAAGAGAAATAGCTTTAAAAAAGATTGAACCAGCCCCAAAATCTGGAGAGGGCGGGGGAATTAGAAAGCTCTTTTATACGATGCCTCTTGAAGACAGCATTTACCTAAAATGCATCTTAGTTAAGATACTTATCAAAGGCTTGGAGGAGAGGGGACATGCCAAGCAAGGCGAAACTTGGAAAATTAATCAGTTGAACTAATCCTTTTAGGAAGGGCTTTTCTCTTCTCCCTCCCTGCTCCGTGCAGAAAGCTAGGATGGGATTACTGGTTCCAGGTAGGAGGATTGAAGGTATGCTGCACATCTGTATCTTTGAAAAGCAGCATGAAATTAATGCCATTAAGCCAAAGCCACTTCTATTGACCAGAGGGCACACACAGCTCTGAGGTGTTTCTCCTCTTAGGTCACTGACCTTTAGCACCCCACAGTCCAGAGAGGTTGAGCTATTAATTTACAAATCAGATGATGGTGAATGAGTACCGACATCCCTAAATGTACTCATCATGGTGAATGCAACCCCTGATCTCTGATCCCTGAGAATGAGAACAAGATAAAAAGTTCAGCTTCATCTAAGTGTCAGGTGGCTGGGAGAAAAGAATTCCTCCAGATGGAGTTTATTGATCTTCCAAAAATGGAACCTTCAGTTTAAATTAAACCCAAAAAGATGCCTTAAAAAAAACCCACCTCCAAAAAAAAACAACCCAACAACCTTCAAGACAGAAAAATTCAATAAAGCAAGAATAAAGTCTAAGGCAAATGGAGAAGATTAAAGTGAGACTTTACCATCACGTTGGATTGCAAATTGAATAGCGGCTAATTACAAACTCCTAATTTTGTCTCCTGTGTACTTAAATTTTATTGCATACTCATCTGTAAAAAGACATACATAAAGGAAGGCCTAAGTCAATACCAAATAACTAACTATAGCTGGATGCATTCTTTGTTTATGCAATTGAGCACTAAATTTGACAAAGCAGAAATTCCATTTGGATGTGTTAATTTGTTTTTTTCTGCAACATCCTTGATAGGCAAATGTTAAGAAGGACCCAGTTAGGTGCTGAAGTACAGAATATTCACTCCCTTCTTCATCCATAGAAAAGGACACTAAAATGTGGACTCAAACACCCCTAAGTGACTCCAAATCAACTGCTGTGTTTTATAGACCTGCCAAGGCTTCCTTTAGGAACATGGGTCATTCAGACAGAATCAATCCCAATTACGTCAGCCAGGCACTCAGCTCTAAGGATGTCACCCAGCCTTTGTCTGGACACAGTCAATGCATAGGTGCCAAGTGAGTCTGTTTTTCACACTAATGAGTTCAGACAAGTTAGCTGGGTTTTTTCTACTTTGGCACCTACTTATAGGGCAGCTTTCTGGATGGCTCATTTCTCATAATCTACTCATACAAGTGAAAAGTGGTTATTTAGAGTGTTTTATTTATATTTCTAAACATTCCACACAAAAACCATAGCAGAAAGAAGACATCAGAAGTTTCTATAGGTGACTTCTAGCAGACCCTTCAAGAGCAGTTCAGGAGTGTCCGGGCAGATCCCCTAACACATTAATGCTATGACAGAGATGGGAGGGAAGGATATTGACCCAAGTCAATTTGCCTTTAGGACAAATACCAACTACCCTCCTCTTCTAATGCTCAGAACATTAACAACATATTACATGACAAATGTCAAAGAAAGTGCTCAGTAGTACTTTGATGCAGTGTATGTAACAGACAGAAAAGGGAAACAGAAAATAAGATGCTCAAGTTATCTGTTGAACAACTGAGTCTGATTCATCTCATGCTGGAAACCCATGAAATATGGAAAAGTCCTACCCAGGCTTCCTGATGAAACAGGCATACAAAGTGGTACAATCACGGTGCATTTTGCATACTACGCTACTCTTACACTAACTTCACTTTGGATTCATAAATGCTTGAAAAAGTCAACCCAGGGCCCATTCGAGACAAACTCCACTGACACAATGAGACTGAATGGCAAACATGAGACAAACTTTACCACACCTTCAGCCTTCTTTCTCTGAGGAAATGAAGCCAACGAGTGATGTATTTAAATCTCGGTCAATGTCTGAAGCACCCGAGATGACGACAAAGTTACGCTATGTAATGGTGCCATCTTGTGGTAATAATAAAGATAACGCTGGATCGACTACACTTCCAGCAGTATGCTGCAGCCATTGTGTCCACTAAAGACAACACATTAAACCAGGTACGTTTTAAAGAGCATGTTCACCTTAAAGACACCCACAAGCATGTAAGAATCCGTGATGACTTTCAACCAAAGGTCACAGCAGCCTGGAAATGCTGACTCGTAACAGTGGGATTGTAGCTGCAACTGGGTCTCTGATGATGTTTGGGCTTCTAAGAGGAATAGGAAAAATGGAAAATGTCTCTGAAAGGATAAGAAGAATGAATCAAGGTCAGGAAAGTCTGACTCACACAGACAGATCCAAAAACCAGCACTGTTCACTGACATTATGAGGGAGCACAAAATATCCATCCACACACTGCAAGAATCGTGGTAATACCAGAGCCATAGCTCAGCATCAAACAGAAAAGCAAAATCCATCATAGGAGACGAACCTAAAATTAATTAGGACTAAAAAAATTGGGTGCACCTGAAAACACAAAACTTCAGAACAACTTGCCAGTGAGTGTGGCAGAATTCCCACTGCCCAGCATCGGAAAAATCAGAGCTGTCAAATCAAAACAAACTTTCTAAAAAATGGGTTGTTTCAACCAAAACCAATGATTTTTTGATCCAGCAGCCATGCATGAAATTGTCTGGCTTACATTATGTGAAACATCATGACAGATTAACGTAATGAAATTGCCTAGCCTTAAAATCCATATGTTTACTTGTCTTGAGAGTGATTCAAATACTTTATTTAGTTGGCACGCACACACTCAGGCCCTACTAACACTGATGTTGATGTCTAACATATAACTTGTAGACTAGTCTTAAGTGCTTGTAAGAACAATAGGTACACATTTCCTTTCAGTACGTCTGCCATCTCTCTCTCTCACACACACACACACTTACCTCTAGGCCCCCAAAGCAGAAAATCCCATCGTGTCAAGCCACCACCACCAGAGTGTAGATTCAGGAGATTAAATACAAGGTTTTGAAAGAAACCAAAAACTGGAATGCTTTTTCAAGCCTTTGCCAACTTTTCCAGCAGTCTCAAACCATGCCATCCTTGAGTAAATGCAGATTTATTTAAAAGACTTTCCACTGTGAGGAAAATATGTTTGTGCTGTTGTTTTAGGGTTTTTTTCTAGTATGTTCTATTAAGACAGTGAAGACATTAGATCTATTTCTGCTTCAGACCCTCTTAGGATTCTTGTGATCTCACCAAGAAGCATTTCTTACTGCCAAGAACGAGCCGCAGGTCCAAACTTCTGAATTAAACAGACACTTTAAAGCACTAATATTACCCCAAAAGTAAATAAGAAACAAAACTCAATATTCAGATAATTGCTCTGTAAGACAGCATTCCTGAAACAATATGGAGTAAGCCTGTGCAAACTAGACATGAGGTAAGTTTGCCAGGTTACTGTAACTCCAAATCAGCTTTCATGAGGAGAAATATAATCATTTTCCATTATATTTAGGAGCAACTGCTATTGCAACTCTTCACAAAAACTCTGTATTTTTAAAGCCATACATTAAGTGACAATATAGGCTGCTACACAGGAGGACATACAGTTTCCATCAGTCTTTATAGCACACCCTTTGCAACTTGATAAATCAACAACTTGAAGATGAACTGATTATAAAGTTAGTGCTAAATGCATTCTCTTTGAGACAAGAGAACCATAGCAACATGATTAAGGCTGGCACACAATTCAGTGTTTTAACTCTCTTGGCAAAAACTTGTAACTTCCAATTATAGCTTTTTTTAAAGATGCCTAGGAAGGTCTGATTATGATTTGTCTCAGACTTATGGTTTACTGAGCAGCTCAATAGGGGAGGAGTTACTTGGATACATGAAGAATTGCTATATTAAATCATGACATCAAACAAAAACAGGGCAACAGGGCTATGTGTGAGCAATTATGCTGTATGAGGGGGAAATATACATCCCTACAGTGTACCCACAATGCCTGCCTACAAGAACTGTCTCCCTGGAAATGCTGCTTAAGTTTCTGGAAAGAAATAGCTACTTCTTGGTTTAAGGCACCCACTTAAGAATTAAGGCTGCTGGATCTATTCATGTTCATCAATAGCCTTACTGCTGCTCTCCACCGAGCCTACCTCTGCAAAACCTTCTCTGCCACTGGACCTGATCCAAACCTTATGAGTTTCTTTCACCTGTAATCATTAATACAATGGTCCAGCTTTAGAGATTCCCCATGAAGAATCTAGTAAAATGTTATGCTTCCAAGTTAATGAAATTAACTAAACATTAGGACAAAGACTACAGGAAATAAAACATGCAGTGCTTAATCTACACAAAGCTTTACTCCCTGAACTTACACATAACATGATCACAGTGTCTGAATTTAAAGGCAGTTTAAAGCCTGCAGCTTGCTCACTCTTCTCTGTACCAAACTTCTCCTGTGCTACCCTGTCCGCCACAGGGCTTAAGGCAGATTTTTCTGCTAGAAAAGCTCAAATGAAAGCAATTCAAGATCAATTGTTTGCTTTGAAAGGAAGGTTACAGCTGTCATTCTGATACCAACGTGTGTTGTGGTATCTCTCTTCCATAATGCAGGATGTGGTTTCCATAGAAATATCTTCTTACATCAGTATCTACAAGCCCTCCAATTATTCCCTTTTCGACATTTCGTGCAATCCAATAGAATCTTTTCAGAGCTGGGAAACAGCAAGGCTCAACTACCACTTAATGACTTGGTGAGAAGAAAAAGCAAAGGACAATTAGCAAACAAAAGCTTTATTTAAAACAAAACACAAGATGGAGAACGTGTCTTGCAAAAAAAAAATACATCTTACCTGAAGAAATCTCTTCAGTGTTACACATCGTGAACAGTCAATTGCAATGTTTAAGACCATACTGAGATTTTGCTGATTTTCAAAAGGGCAGTTATGGTATAACTGAATTATTTGGTGGCCTTATCTCCAAATAAGCCCCCGAGGCCTGCTCTGTGCTCAGAATCCTTTTCATTGCTGAGTACTGCCTGTACCTTGTTCTAAGTCCTCTTGTTCAGGATCCTGTGAGTTCAGAGTCCCTGCTGCTGCTGCTGCATCATCGTTTTCTCTGTGGCATCTCCTGCCACTTTCCCAACACCAGGAATGTATTCAACGCCCTGAAATTAGAACCAAGACAGGGAACACTAAATTACACACCAAAAAACATAAACAGTGACTTAATCCTAATAAGAAATGCTTCTGTCAATCAAGACCTACATGTAAAAGAAGGCAATTGCATTGTTTGTATAGAACAGCTTTATTCCTGCTGCTCTGCTTGACTTCCCAGAAGTATCAGCAAAGAAAACTGGGAGTACACAGAAGCCTTGATCTGGCTGGGTGGGCTCTGAAGCCATGACCACAGTACATAATGCAAGAGCATGCACCACAGGGGCCATTGCTGTCCTAGTTCCCCCAGGAAACCCATGTCTGAAGAAAACAAACTGATTTAATTGTGTGGCAACCAAAATGTGCTGGGGAAACAACCCCTACAGCTCTTTGTTTTGCTTCCACTCATCTCTCCTTTTTCCTTATTACTCGAAAAAGCTTCATTACTGTGATTTGTTTTTCTCGGACACATATACCCCTAACTAGGTTTAAGGCTTCATTCAAACCTTTCAGCCTGTTTTAGGCTTCCATCCCGCATAAAGCTAAGCACAGTCAGATCTGCAGCTCAGCAGTGGAATAAAATAATTAGGACCTTAAAGAATTTGGCTTATTCATTCCAAAGGTGGCACACTAAAGCCCCTGTATAGGCACAGGAAAAACCACAATTCAATTCCAAACGCCACTGCACATACAAACCTCAGAATCTGCTGCATGCCAGCTTGGTTACAGTTCCCTTATCTCAGTAAGGATCAAACTGAAACACTTAGTGAAAACTACCCTGTAGTCTTTAGCCTCTCAAACTAGTTACATGAATCAATTAAACATGTATGTATCACATAGATATGATTACCTATATAAAGTTATGAGTCAGTAGGAAAAAGAAACACCTATGGTTGCCTATGATGGTCTCTCACATTTAAACCTCACTATTTCATTAAAAATGAAAAGGCCACCAATGAAAAAATAGATCATAAAATAGCAAATTAATCACTGCATATTATTCACCTGGTCCATATCTGCTTGTCTGGGTTTACTAATTTGAGCATTCTCCATACAAGACCCCCCTTCAGCCTCTGGAGAAATGAGGTGAACAGTTTTGCCCCAGAAAGAGGTTAAAAAGGAAAAAGAAAAAAGCAGACTTCCATGCCAACTCTCACTTAAAATAACACACCAGAGCAGGCCACCTGAATGCTACCTGCAATACCTCTTGCCTCGCTTTAGTTAATTAACCAAAGCAGAGTGCCCAGTGACACTACCACAAAAGACTAAAGGGAATAACTATACTAGAAACAAACGTCCTTGGGTCTTTCTTAGCATGAAAGTTCTGCTAAACAGACAATCCATTCATCTCTTACATCCAGAAAACCCACATCCCCCATACCCCTTCCTCCCTTTCAGAAAGTGCAGATAGTCTGACCAATTCAGACACAGGATTATAAGCAATCATTTGAAATTGATTTTCATTCCTGCTTCAGTCTGCTCATTTTATGCATTCCTTCACATTTATATGCTTTATGTATATTACTAAACTACTTTTCACTGCCTGTTAGATTCAGCAGCTAGACCCAAATCATGTTAAATGATTTCTGTTCCTCTAATCAGCCCCAGGAGACAACTGGCACTGTGTGCCTGTTACTATTTGCTGTAAATAAATCTCCCCATTTTTCAAACAATAAGAATTAATTCAGAAGGAACAATTGCAGCTGTGTGTGACAACATACTAAACAGCTTTATTTTTATAGGTATATGTATGCATGCAGACAGAAACGTGTGTATTTATCTGTCTATGTATCTGCGCACATCCAAACTGAGGTTATCAGCTGCAGTTAACCAGCGTGCTGCAGTTCAGATCTATTGCCACTAGATGCAGCCACATAACCTTGCAAAATTTAACACTGTGACCTCAGGGTTATAGAAACCTCTTAGAATCTCTCTGATTGCAGAATTCTTACAACATTAATGGTGTTCAATCCTGAGCACTGGGGAGAGGAGGAAATGAGAATTCCTAGTTTTTCTTCTCAATAATTTTGTCCCAAACCATAGCATGGCACATGGCAATGGGGATGTAAGAAATCAGAGCAGAACAAGACTTGTCTATTTTCATGGTTGTTGCCATAGATCCAGACTGGAGTTGACAATATTGAATTACACTGTGTTTTGCTTTCTACATAACAGAGCAAGTCACTGTGAAGCACTCTATTCCCAAGTGACCCCCTAAAGATAGAATCATAGAATCACTGAATAGTTTGGGTTGAAAGGACCTTTTAAAGTAATCTCATCCAACTCCCCTGCAATGAGCAGGGACGTCTTCAACTAGATCAAGTTGCTCAGAGCCTCATCCAACCTGACTTCACAAGCTTTTCTTTATATGTATGGTAAGCAGCACACTAGGTCAGATGATAAAGGATTCCTGCACCCAGAAAATGCTCTTGCTTTATCTACTATTAACAGATAGCATGAAGCTGTGGAAAATTCTCTTGTAATTTCCTCATCAGCTATCAGACAGAGCTATGCAGGACTAATGCTTTTAGGACAAAGCAAAACCAGGGAAAACCGCCCCTACTTTTAGGAGGCTTTATCTGTCCTGTACTCTCCCTCGGTACTTCCCTGGGTGCACAATATGCACAGTACTGGGAAAATACAAACATAAGAAGCACAACAGTAGATTCCGTACGTAAAACAGATATAATAAATATATTAAGCACTGTTTAAAGTATTTTTTGTCTAGTGGGTTGATTTTCCACCGAAGATGGATGAAATAGTCTGTCCAGCCTGTTCAGTGTAAAGGAGAGCAATGCCCAGTCAGCTGTGCACCAGACAGGAGAATATAATTTAAATAACAGATTTTTCTTATATATTTTAGTGCCAAATTCACTTGTTTCTGCTCCCTTTCACTACAAAGACCACATCGTGATTCACAACCCATATACACAAATACACATACAACACTCCTCATTTCTAGCTTATACTTTCCTTCCTTTTTCCACACATACATGAGATAAGAGATTTCATTTATGTGCAGAACTGCCCCAGACAGTTCCCATGCCTCTTGTGTATTTTTTACTGATAGCCACTCTGGTGGAAACATATTTCCTCATGTTTTGGGTCATTTCTCTTTGTTTATTTTTGTAGAAGATGGCCAAAAAAAAAAAAAAAAAGAAAGAAAAAGAAGCACAGTCTCCTGCACCATCCACTTTGTTTGCTGATCTGATCACAGTTCTCTTCAACTGCCATCAATAAACTGAACTTAGCAAGATGGATTAAAGGGAAGAGCAGCACCAGTTTTTGTTGGTTTAAAGCATGAGGAACATAAATATAATGGCTTCAGAGGAACCCAGCCTAGGGCTAAATTCTGACTTAACTCTCCTGTGGGATGCTGCAGACAAGATGAAAAGCAATGTCTCAACTGAAGGTCCCCAAGCCAATACAAAGCAGGATAGATGTGGGAAGGCATGGGAGCAATTTGCTCTGTAGCACTTCTCACTGCACTTCCAGAAAGAGACAATATGTGCCCTTCTTTTGCAACCTAATGCTTATCACAGCCTGTGTGCATACTGCAGAGGGGCCTGTCTGGATCCCCAAGCCAGCTGAACAGATTACATCAATAGGATCCCCATATGAACTGCCAAAAGGTTTTCCTACTCTATCACTATCTTTTGTGAAGTAGACAGAAAATGCTCCCAGCAAGACAGATTTACCCTGTAGGACAGTACTTTGAGTCTTTCAAAAGCCATAATGAAAATGTTTGTGTTTCCATCCAAGAATGGCATTGGCAGCGAATTGAAGGTAATTAAACACACTGCCCATTGGCCATACAAATTTCTTTTCTGCAGTAATTTCAGAGCAACAAACCCTTTTCTATAACCCAGACATTGTGTTGTGCAACAGGAATTTTTTGGGCTAACTTCTACTCTTGCTGTAAGTGCACTGCAATGGGAGTTACAGCCACTTTATGCCAAGACTGTGCTTTGTTCAGTATCTCTCAGATGTTCTGTAGTTCAATTTCATTACCTCATAAGTTCTAAGAATTGTCCTGTTTACTGGGAAAAGACCAGGGAACAGGACTGCACACTCAGTAGTTTCTCCATGTGCAAACAACAGAGAAAGCACCTCTTTATTATCACTATCCACCCCTTGGTTTACTTCTTATCTTTATATAACTAACATGGCCAAGTTCACACTGTTTATTTTAACTCACTTCCTGAAGAGGATGACTCCATCTGAATTTTTAACCAGATATTCACTCGCTGGCTCCAATCTCCTGGTGCTTCCACCTCCCACAGTCGCTTCTGCTCCTCAGGATAAGCCTGCAAGAATTTCTGGCAAACTGAGCAGGAGAAAGCAAGGGGTAAAAACATGAATGAGTGAAAAGTACAGTGGAGAAAGGAAATGTGTTCTATCCCAGAAACCTCTCAGACCTACTTTGATTAGCTCCTTTGGAAAGCTTTTCTTCTTCTCATCTTCCTTTCTTTTCTTTTAGCTGGGCCTCTTAGGCAGAGTCTATGTGGAATCACCTAAATAGGCATGAGTGAATCCTGTCCATCTGCTTCTGTCTAGATTAATTCCTTGTGAGCACAGCAATACAGGACTTGAAATGACTTACTGATCCTCCTTCTTCTGGCACTGCATCACAGAACTATCTCCAGACACTTGGCAGGTTTAAGACTAACAGCAGTGTGGGTTTTTTTCACCCTCACTACTCTGAAATTAAAGGTGTTTCAGTATCTTCCAGCTCTAACCATTAAGAATGCTACTCTAATTTCTATTTATAAACACAACTTTGTAGCAGTTTGCTCTTGGGCCAATATTACCCTCCATTTTATTACTGCTACCTTACACTCCGTTGCTGGGGTTCATTTACTTCTTTGGGTGTGGAGAACAGGAAATAAGAAGAGCAGAAGAATAATGGTGATACCTGCATCAGACGCAAAATTGCCCTTACAAACCATATTCCCACAGATCCCCATCACTGACAGCACCAATAAACATCAGTGTAATCTGGATAAACAATCAAATTTTGGTTTGCTTATGTTATCCAACTGAAATCTGTCTTATTTAGAGGTTTCCTTAGGATGCCTGCAGAGCCAAGAGGAAACATATGTCATAGGACACACAGTTCAAAGAATTCAAGGGGTATTTTTTTACTTTCTTTAACCACCATTCTATGAGTTCCATTAACTGCACTAAGACAGCAATCTGCAAACAACTGAAGTATTTTCATGCTCTCCTCTGTCTATTGTAGTTCATCATCCTACAGATTGGTAATTAATCTTCAACATTCACTGAGTTTAACAATGGGATGTCAAAACAAAAAGGCTAATTCTGGTATGTAAACATTTGCCTTACAGTAATGAGCAGATTCCTGGCATTAATTGCATCCCAGGATATCCAAACTAAATTAATCATTTCAATAAAAGCTACTGAAAGTAACATATATGCCAAAATAGAGATATCTGCTAAGTAGCTTTTTACTTCCTTTTAGGCCTCTACAGCACATTAAATAACATCCTTGTGAAAACAGTGCACATTTTGCACAGAGATTTAGAGTAAAACATTGCATTCTTTTGTCAAAGTATGAGATTGTGGTTCCAATGAAATTAAAAACAGGCAGTGGCTTCAACAGACTCAAAATTTAACTTACAGTATTAGTATTTTTATAAAAGTAGGATCCAGAAAACCTAATTAGAACATGATGCAAGTAAAATTTATTCACTGTTAGCTCTAAACTTGAGATGAAAGCATAGTCTTGCAATATATATCACTAGTGTTAACACATAAACAACACAGCTTTCACATCCATAGCGTCAACCATTGGTGCTTGACATAGGAAAATGGATAATGCTGTGAGAAACCATGTTGTAAACATTATTTCTTCCTGAATTTTGTAGCAGTACTTTAGGAGCTCTTGGGGTACATCTGTACACATTGGGGTACATTTGTATACATTTAATGGCACATACTGACCAAGAAAAAGAACTGATACAGTCAAAATTGTGTTGACACTTATTAGCAAATGGCCATAAATTGCTAAGTCAACAGAAGCATCTCCCCCAAAATGATTGTAAAGGCTGTCTACCATACAGAGAGCAACTTCAGGGGGAAATGCTTTCCTAAAGAAAACAGATTTATAAATAATATGAGCACAGGTATTTTCTGTATTTTACTAGCAAAACCAGAACTTCAACATGACCACATATATAACTACCTAGTGATCTTATAGAAGTGCCGAACATTCAAAGACAGTCAATAAGAAACAAGTACTGAAGTGACTGGATGAATGAGCAGAGCCTAGATCTATGGCTTATTAAATCTGATTTCTTACAAATGCAGTATCTACAAGAGCATTATGAGTGTAATGCAGACTTTGCAACATCTTAAGTTTTTTTTTTTCCCTCTGGTGTAAAATAAAACGGGTAAGTCACTGTCCAGGGGAATGACATCTTTCCCTAAGAGATAAGAACACATGTCAAAAAGGCAGAATGAGTTTTATGCTTCTTATTATCTTACAGAAATTCTGGCCTACCTTTCTGCAGGAAATTTCAGATGCCTCAAGAAAAGTGGCCAGTTGCATGCTAACAACAGTGCAGTTCAGACAAGCACACTGAACTCTTACACAGTTCAGAACATCCTACCAAGACCATATTGAAATGTATATATTATACATGACCCTGACCTAACGTTTCCACATCAAATGATTTACCTTGATACATGGCAGCAGAAATAGGGCAGCTGATCCCCAAGGCATCCTCAGCCACGAAAGACTGACAGAAATCATCCAGCATTTTCATCCCTAGGCCACTTCTTCTGTACTTTCTCCGGACAAATATAGTATCCAAAACTGGCAGCAAGTAACACTCACTGGTTGCACCATCGCACAGGCTCCCTGAAAGCAGACAGTAAAAAAATACATGCATTTGAAAACAGAACTGTTATTTCTGTACTAGCTGCTGTGTGATTCTATCCACAAATGCTGCCCTGATACCTTCCCACATGGGTAACCCCCAACTAAAGCCCATTTGCATAGGCAGCAGAACACTTTCCAGGAGGAAGATCTGTGCCACCAAGCTGCTTAATATGTGGTTGACAGGTCTTACCACAGTATTTTCCAGACTCCAATTCTTCATAACCAGGCCACCTAGGTACACAGGCAACATACATGGGAAAGTTTGCTGAAAAGAACTGGGCTATAGCCAAAGAGGCTTAAACATTCTGAATGTAATCTCAGTATTTTCCTCTAGCTTTTGGCTATTCCGTTAAATCATCCCACAAACTCTTTTTATGAGATACACTGAACCACACAATGCAGTATGACCTGAATGCTCAGAAGGTCTATACTGCCTGATGCAGCTGGGCAGTGGAAAAGGCTTCCAGAGAAAACTCCCAATGCTGATTAAGTTACCAATTTCATAATGACTGCAAGGAGAGAAGAGAGGCTCTCCTGGTGTCTGCATACACTGCTGTTGTGCCTTCACAAATGGTATGGTTAAGTATGAAACTTGACTGGACCCATCATTTACACTTCCTTTCTGACTTTCACTGGTTTACCTCTTTACCGCATATTCAGTCTTTAATCTCCTAGTTCACTGAATTCTGTAGGCAACTGTACAAAAGAATATTTCTCTCTTTCAGTTATGGGTCAACACATACCCGGGAATCATCTTCAAACACTTGCTGGTTAAAGACTCTTGGGATTGCTCCACCTGAAACAGATCCCTAACTGCTCATGCTCATAGCAACTCCAGGTCACAGGAAGGGAAGTCCATTGCTTGCCTCCTTCAGAAGCTAGGCAGTCCCAACAACCCAGCACGTAACAGGGAGACAAATGACTTCCCAAAGAGGAAGAACCATGACTGAGAAAACAACAAGCAGAATCCAAGTAATGGCTGAACTCATAGCAGCACATCAGAATCCCAGACTGGTTTGGTCTGGAAGGGAACTTAAAGCTCATCCAGTTCTAACACCCTGTCACAGGCAGGGACACCTTCCACTCAAACAGGATGCTCCAAAGTCCCATCCAACCTGGCCTTGAACACTGCCAGGGATGGGGCAGCCACAGCTTCTCTGGGCACCCTGTGCCAGCGCCTCAGCACCCTCATAGTTTCAACCTTCTACTGCAGCACACAAAAGTCACACCTCTGTAGGTAGATGAGTATAGATATTAATTAAGGTATTTGGGTATAAAACCATAAATAACTGAGTGATGCATTTTTAGGAAGTGCTGCAAGTGCTCTTTTGTAAGTCACTCTATTTCTACTGAATGGTTAATTTATCACACATATACGTGCTTCTAGTCCATCGCCTGAACTTCTGCTATCAGTGTTAAACCAGGGTTTTCACTCCAGGATGGTTCTTGCTAATAAACACATCAAGTCAGTCACTTGAAATCACAGGGACACAACATAATGCTCTACTTGTGGACAAACAAGTATAAGCCTCCAATCTATCAAAAACTCAGCTCTCAGTAAAAACTGTCAAAAAAAAAAAAAAAAGAATGAGAACCAAGGGATTTATTTTGCAATCACTTATGGTAAACTCAAACTGGAGTCAAGAGAAAGTTGATTAAGAACAGACATTCAAAGTCCGGACTTTCAATGTTCACACTAAACAACTTCGGGTCCTGTTGCAGGAGGTACATTAACAATCCACAATGCAGAATGCCATAAAAACACAATCTCAAAGTACTTGACAGCATAAACATTCAACCCCGAAATCAATAACCAACATCAGTTCACCAGCTACCTACACATAGAATAAGGTCACCACTGAAATGTCTCAGTGATTTCATTTTCAGAAAATATTATAAAACCTTTATGCTGCTTGTATCTGGGCACATAGCAGTTGAAGTAGAAATGGATATCTCTGCCTTTATAACAGAAAAGATTACATTTTCTTATTCTGCTGCTTAAATCTCATTAAGACTTTCTCGGTTTTCTTTCTTGCCACCTACTAGCACACTACTTACTCAGTCTAGTTTTCAGTGTCGTGAGACACAAAACTTTCATCACTTCACTAAGACTTGTTTCGGTTTTACTGACACCCTACCGAATGGCTGTTCCTAAATTCCAGTATAAGACTTTCAACAGATTCTTTTTTTCTTTATTGTATTCCCTTAGCTATCTTAAATTGAGGTCCACTTCTGTTCCTTGAGTTGGTGTTTGGTAATTTTTGCTGACAGTCATCAGACCTGACTTTGATTCACTCTTTTCTAGGATGCTAATTCAGCAAAGCAATACATGACTATATTTAACTCTAGACACTGATTTCTCAAGGCTGTGAAGAATCCACACCACACATAGCCACACAACAAGAGCGTGTTGCTCTATAACCAATCCATTTCCATCCAGGCTTGGTCCACCCCTGCTTAATCAAAGTGCGTGCTTAACTCCAAACACATGCTCAAGCACATTGTTGGAAAAGGATGGTTTTTATGGTGGTGGTGTTTATAACTTTTCAATATTTGTAACACATGATGGGTAGCTACCCTCTTTTCATCAGCCAAAAAACTGAGTCCCATTGTTAGCTGCCAGCCCAACAGAGATGGTGGATTCCAGCAGTGTTGCACCATACATTCTAAGAAAGGGACAAACTTTTCCTCATGAACTCAAGAGCTTTAAGAATTTCTGCATGTTGCCAAGTGTCCTTATAAGTTTATTATTATCTCATATAGTCTCTCTCCTATAAATTGTGGCGAGACTGCTGTGCAGCAATTCCAGGAGCTGAGTGATTTATGTCCCCACTCCTAAATCTGTGTTGAGAAGACAACAAAAACTTGTAATGTCTAAAGGCACTGTGAATAAAGGAACCATGAAGCCATTCTTCACCTTGTCCTTGGGAAACATTGGAAGAGTCATAGCCCACAGCCAGCTGAAATAAAATAAACAAACAAACCAACCTCAGCAACAAAGGCCACTTTGTCTCTAGTTCCCATCCAATTGCTCAGGGGTTACTGTAAGCTAATGGCGGCCCAGAGGTGACCACCAGGATCTCACACTTTTGGTTCAGATGTTTGTTTCACTGTTGAAACACACCAACAGACTAAGTTTAGAGGTAAGGGAGGAGACAGGGAAAATAAGGGCATTGGGATGGAGATGGAAGTATTCATAGAGTCTGCCCTTTGAAAGCCTTTGATCTGTTTGGTTGGGTCACAAGTGCCAAATGACCAACTTATGAGCCAGCAAAATGGTAAACAGATATTACAAGGGTAGGAAAGCAGACAGCCATTAGCATTCCCAAAGAGCCACAAACCAGAAAAAAAAGCAACAATCCAGTCCCCACATCCAACAGAAACCAAACAAAACAAGGTTGTGCATACTGACTATTTCCCTGCTGAACAAGCTGGCTTGGCACACACATGTTTGGACAGGCCTAAAGCAGGCTTAATGCTTGTGTAAAGGGTGGGGAATATTTCTGCTGAATAGAACCCAAGGTCAACCCATTGTGTGAGTTTGTATGTGAGAAGGGGAACAAAGGTTCTGGCTTCAATAAAATTAAATTAATTCATGTCTTGACTGGTATGTAGTCATTTAATTTTTATTACAGCCAGAACCTTCAGTCTGCTTTAGAAATGCACATTAAAAATATTATTGCTAGAAAACAGAGGGAGACAAAAGCAATTATGCAACAAGATTTCAGCTAATTGTCTGTCAGGTTAGCTTCAATTCTGAGTTAATTTTTAATTCTAAAAGAAACATACATAATCAGTGAAAAATAAAATCCCATTCTCTTCTGGGGTTCTATTTCTAGAGAATACAACCTGGGCCACCAAAGTATTAAAAGACATTTGTGAAGACTTGCATGAAGAAAGGTGTGAAATTGATTTTAGCTTGGATAGCCACTTCCAAAGACCATCCCTAAGGCTCTGGGATAGGTAAAAACAGTGACTGGGCCAGGGCCGCCTTGCTGCTTACTTGACATCAGCTTAGAGTTTTGCAGTCTGTGATTTGTGAAGTACCCCTAAAGAATGAATGAGAAGCCAACAGCACATTCAGTCCAGATTCAAGTGCATGTTTTACACCCTTCTCAGTGGACCCAGTTTTACTAAAGCTGGTTTGATTCACATAAGGGTGAACATCGTCTTTCTCTATACTTTTACTACTAAGGTTTGACAAAAAAGACAGAGACTCATTAGGGACAAGCTTTGACAGTCTGACTCCTCTTTGCTCCACTGACTGCTTGGTCTGCAACTGGGCAGCTCCTGAGTGCTATAGAAACAGTAATAGACAACAGCAGGGAAAAAAAGCTGTATATCAAAGGGGGGTGAGTTCTGGTTTATTCTTAACAGGACTAAGCCACTCCTGGCTCACAGCATCCACTAACTTCTTTAGTGATTTATTTGGACTATGAATCTTACGCATTCTCCTGACATTTATCTGAAGGTGGCAAAAGTCCATTTCCAGTAATTACTAGTCCTCAGTAAATATAAAAGAAAAACTTTCAGGGAAATACATTGTCTCATTGCACAAAAAATAGTGTCAGTAACCATGGTCATTAACCCTACATCACCACACGAAACATTCTTTTTCAGGTTCTCACACAGATTTAGAGCATATCAATAAAAGAACCTGAGAGAAATACTTAAAGGAATATACACCAGATCTCAAGCCTAAAGTGTCTATATGAAGGCTTTCTGCAAAAGTATTTCATTTTCAGATTGCACTCTGCAAAGAAAGGGATAGGGAACTGCCATTTCCTGTTGCACCTTTAGCTCCATTCAGTGAGGCCTCACTACTCAGCTGTCTAATGTGGAAGCCGCTGACATAGATAAAATTGGAGACATTTATCTTGGCACGTGACAAAGTGTCTTATCAGCCTCATTAGTGGCTTAGAAGGTCTCATCAATCTTTAGAATGCCCAGTAGTAAATGCTGCATGACATTAGAGAGGAATAGGCACATACCAGAGAGGCCAGGTTGATGATCTGTGTAGTCATGAATAAATTTTGTTTTAATAAAGGTGTCTAATGCTCACAGAAAGTGATAGCCTTGAAGAATGAGACTTCTGTTTATCTACCCAACAGGTGCAGGATGGCCAGTGTCAGTAGCTGCCAAATTGTCTCAAAACCTTGACTTGCAGTTACTCCAGCTTGGAGCAAAGAGTGTGCTCAAGACCATCTGTCCCTCTTTAGCCAGACTATCAAAAGAGACCCAGTGAAGGATATTCATAAGACGGATGGATGTGTGGAACTGGACCAAAATTACCAAGTTCACTTTGTACAGGCCCCCTAGGAACTGGCAAATGGAAATGGCTTTACACTATTGCCAAGATAGTTAATTGGAATCACTGAAGTCCATGGAAAATATAGTTTGTGTAACAGCACACTAAATCCATAGAGAAGATGGAACAGACTCTCTCCTCCTTGGTCACCATTTCCGTGATTCACCGAGATGACTGATGTTTGAAACAGCCATGCTCCACAGATTTGTTCTGGCTTATTTGGCTCCACTGAAGCATGGGTTTTGTCATACTGTAGATAATGGAAAATTCACAGATGAGAAATACAGTTGAGTACAGCATCAGCATGAGAGTCTAAATTACATAGTGAAGAAAATAAAACTATAAAGAATAGCCAGGTGATTGCAGAGCATGGGACTAAAGGGAATCAGAATCACATGGTGGGCACAAGGCAAAATGATTTCTTCCTAGGACCAGAAGCTGTAACAGAGGTCAAGGAACATATAAAGTCCCGTACTTAAAGCGGCTCCTACTAAATATTCTGACCAGGACAGTAAAAGGTAAAAGAACTTACATTTGATCAAGAAAAAAGAAAATTAAGAAAAAAACAGTATCTGAAACAACCATTTGAAACACAGCTTCTGAAAGGAGATATTTATCATCTTAGCCTGTTGTGTTCTTTGGTTTTGTATGTTTGTTTCTAATAAATACATGGTTCTCCTAGAAAGTAGAGAGAATAGGATCAGCCAGAGCATGGCTGGTATGAAACTGAAATCACGGAACTTCAGAAAGAGGAATTATTTTCTAAATGCACACAGCAAATAGCAAAAAGGGGCAAAAACAATCTGCTTCAAGCTTCCCGAAAAGGCTTTGGCAAGAGACTGCAGTAATTTGTGACACAGGCCAAAAACTAACAAATATAGCTGCCCAGAAGAAAAAAAAACACTGGCAACAAAAGACAGATGCTGACAAAGCTGGACCTGAAGAATTTGTATTTATGTGGACCTGGTTTAAAACCAAACTGTGACTCTCAACTTACTCAGAAACAGTTTCAACTTGGCTAATACTCCACCCATAACAGACTACTGTGCAAATTTATTTTACTGAAGCATGACTCATTACAGCCCATATAAGTGTTACTTTCCAAAAGCTTTGCTCAGAAATATTTATGGGCGTAAAGGAAAATGTACTATGGCAATTGAAGTGTTTGCCAATAACAAACCAGTTCATCGGCATATTCACAAACATGGAGAAGACTCCTTTATTATAGCCTGAGTCTTGATGCATCATTGATAGTAGAGTAGCAGTGCACAAGCACAGGGGTGTACAATCTATACCTCAGTGTGAATAATGATTTTGCACACCCCAAGGCAGCAGAAAAGCAGAACATCTCTTATTGTTGCTGGCCTTTGAGACTCTCAGAGAAGGCACCTTCACCCTGTCCTC